>JAULBU010018022.1:0-20345 GCA_032358235.1 Odonthalia washingtoniensis | reverse complement strand
CAAATTCATATACGACATATTCAGAAATTGGTAGATCTGTTGAAAACAGAACAATACCATTATTATATATAGGTATACCACCAGCTGAAAATTCAACATATGAACCTAAATTAATTTTAATTAATTCTTTACAACATGCACGAGAATGGGTTACCGTGTCAACTACCACATATATCGCTGATAAATTTGCAAGATTACTATCCACGAAAGATGAAACATGGATAGAAATATTTAAACGTGTTCATTTATTAATTTTACCAATGGTAAATCCAGATGGATATGTATATTCACAAAATTTTGATCGATTTTGGAGAAAAAATCGTTCATTACCACCTGATAATAGTAATTGTTTCGGTGTTGATTTAAATCGTAATTGGGATATAGATTTTAATGGTAATCAAACATCATCCATTGAATCATGTGATGATATATATAGAGGTAAAAATGCATTTTCAGAACCTGAAACAAAAAGTATAAGTGAATTAATAATGAAATATAAAAAAAATATAAAATCACATTTAGATATACATTCATTTGGTCAATTAATATTAGGTCCTTATGCGCATTCTTTTAATGCACCTAAAAATTCATCGAAAGTATTGGAATTAGGATTAATGTTAAGCGACGCTGTAAAAGAAATACATGGTATGAATTATAAATTTAGTATGGGTGCTGGTAATGATTTATATCCTGTATCAGGTGATATGAGTGATT
This sequence comes from Odonthalia washingtoniensis, assembly GCA_032358235.1. Classification (NCBI taxonomy): domain Eukaryota; phylum Rhodophyta; class Florideophyceae; order Ceramiales; family Rhodomelaceae; genus Odonthalia; species Odonthalia washingtoniensis. Next base: position 19,631 of record JAULBU010018022.1, on the reverse strand, counting down.
GGATATTTTATAATGAAATTTGGTCACTTACAATTGAATTAAGACCATCTTTAGATAATGAATTTGGTCAAGGTTTTGATTTAAATCCAAATCAAATTACATCAACTGCTGCTGAATGGTTTGGTGGTATGGTTCAATTATTTAAAATTGTTGATGAATTAGATGATAATGATGATAATAATAATAATAATGATGATGTTATCAATAATAATAATCATTTAAAATCTTGGATTATTATTATTATTGTTATTGCTGTTTTGGTTGTTGTATGTAGTATTATTATTATCGTTTGGTATATTGTTAAGAAATCTAAAAATACTGAAAGACATACATAATAAAAAAATATATATATACATATATGAAATTTAGATTTTTGATAAAACAGTGTTGAGAAAAGTTGCTGAATTATTCAAATCCTTATTTTTGAACTGTTTACCAGTCATGTGATGTGTGTGTGTTGTACATAGCCATTGATATTTCGGTGATGATTATTGAACACAGCTACTACACGAACAGGTTTATTAAGTTTGACAAAAGTGAAAAACCGAAGATTTTATATTTATAGCACGGGAACTTTATTTTTAAATTAAAATTTTGATAATAATGACAACCTTGTGCTTCATATTTTAAAAAAAAAAGGAAGGGCGAACAAAATATTGTTGTTAAGGTCTGTAAGGAAGGGACATTTACTTTGTGATGGCTTAAAAATATGTTTTTTTTATGTCAATAAAATATAGAAAATTACTTATTTTTTCGTATTTCTCCGGAAAAATTAAATACAATATCTATTTTCATGAAAGAAAATACGCTTTGTAGCATATGAATAAAACACGTGGCAAATCGAGATCCGCTGTAAACAGTGAAACTATAACCCACAGTTTCGCCACGTCAGTAACCGGAGAACAACCTACACTACTGTAAGCTCTCGCCGAATCCTAACACTCAATCAACCTCATCCTCCCTCATCCTCCCTCTCTCTGCCTTTTCCGCGACGCGCAACACAAAATTCTCCGTTTTCCGCAACCTCGACCCTACGTAAGTCTACCACTCACGGCCTGTTTTCCTGTTTTCCTTTTTCCCCTGACCTTGTAATACGTGATAGTACAACAAGTAATGAAACACTCTGTACACTGTACTTTATGCATGTATAGTGTGAGACTTTCTCATAGACCATTAAGTTTCTCTCTCTCTTCTTCACCGTTCTCGTCACATCATAGGTTATGGGCCGTTATACGAACCTAACACGCAATACCGAAATTAATATCAACCACTATCACATATACTCAACATAATTCATTATGAAATCATACCCATAGCAACACATTATATCATTACTATCGACTACAATCTGTATCAACATCCCATAACTCAAAACTCACTACATATTACACATAATAATATGTACAAATGACACAACAACATGACCAAAACCCCATTAATAATCCCATGCAGAATCCAATACACATGCACCAGCCGACAATTCCAACTCTCAACAAAAACAACTTGGCGCCATGCTTTCTTGCCATAAGATATGAAGCACGAAAATTACAAATTGCCCCCCATATAGAAAACATAAACTATGTTTTTTATCCACAATCCCACAGATCAGTAATGGCTCTAATCAGTGTCCTACATGCATCCGTTCAAACAGATATAACAACAACGATAATCACACCAGGAATGCAAATTATTCCCTGTCTCATAATTTGCAGAGTGCAACAAAAATTATTAAAGCATACACCTGCAGACCATGATGCCTTGGAAATGAAACCTTTTGACACAATTTTAAATAATTATGACACACCTGTCGCAAAGAACCTCACTCCACTCAAAGCATATCCTGACGCTATCGAATGGGTGAAGGATCACAATGCAGAAAGTGAACAACTCAACACAAATAATGTCATTACATGGATACCTAAATAATGATGCAACATTCACAAACATACCTAAGAAAAATACTATTTTCTTGACTATGACATATTGATATAGGCGCGATAATGATAGCTACATAATATCACGCAAAGCACGATGCGCTGTTCGCAGGGATCTGATGAAACCTTCTATTTATTACAATACCGACCAAATAAGCGCATACTCTGCTGAAAAAACATTATCACGCTTATTGATAACTTATACTAGACATCATAATCACCGCATTAGACATTTTGATATTTCTTCAGCCTTCACGCATGAGAAATATGATGCTGATCACACTGTTTATGTAAAACAGATACCTCTTGCTGATGGATCTTTTGCGTTTCCCAATTGTACTTACGAGATATTACGCATAAAGTTATATGGATTGAAGCCTGCATGTCACATTTATCTTACTAGTTTACATAATAGTCTTATTTCTGCAGATTAAAAATGTTCCGAAGCGGATTCATGTATATACAACAAACCAACATCAAAAGGCACAATCCATAATTAATAAGTATTGATGATTTTCTTGTAATTGAACCTGCAATCGAAGAAATTATACTATTCCTAACCAACTTTAGAAAAAAATATTCTGTCAAAGATATTGGTCAGCCTACGACTTTTCTGGGATGGTCAGTATCATATCGATCCAATGGAGATATACACTTATCTCAACCAGCACTTATACAAAACGTTTTCCAAAAACTGAATCTCCAAAATGCTAACAGCAGATCTACCCCATTATCACACAAATATGCATATGATGATTAGTGTAATGAGAATCATCTCAATGACAAAGAAAAATTACTATATATGTCATGTTTAGGAGACTCCCGTTACTTGTCTGATGGAACTCGTTATGAAATTGCTTTTGCCACAGCGCGTCCGGTACGATTTATAATAAAACCAACTGCAGCCCATATGAAATTATTGCATCATCTAGCAAGACATTTACATGGCACCAAGGATGCAGGAATTACATTCAACAATTCATGTGACAGTCCATTAATATATTATACCAATTCGGACTACACCGAATCAAAAGATCGCCGATATACATCTGCAGCCCTGCATATTTCCTATGGAACTCCTATAAAATGGTCATCAAGAAAGCAACAAACAGTGGCACTTAGCACGTGTGAAGCTGAATATGTGGCAGACTAAAAAGCATTGCAAGATACCATATGGATACGAAAACTAGTTATAAATTTTATTGAACGTCCTCTACCACCATCTCCATTTTATATCGATAATAATGACGTAATCGACATAGCCAAAAATACGGGCAAAACGAAAAAGAGAAAACATATAGATATAAAACATATCATATACAGCATCATGTACAACCAGCTAAAATCATCATTACCAGAGTATCAACTATAAACAACGTCTATGACATTTTAACAAAACCTCTTCTGCCTATCAGACACAAATTCCTACTGACCGCAATACAAAAATCACGCATAACATCTGCCTATACCACCACTTCACAACTAGAAGCATGAAGGAGTGTGAGACTTTCTCCATACTTTCAACATCTATCTATATCTATATATACACACACAGCCAAATATATATATTTATTTTGTTGCTTCTAGTTCTTCATAGACATAATTATCATCATCACCATTACTGAAAGAATCTTTTTCCATTCTGAAAGGATCGAATATAATTAGTCGAAGGGCAGTCAGTCTCGACCAATAGGATCTTGACATGTACACTCAAAATCTGAGGCGCCCCTGCAAAGAGGAACGACCGTCCTCTTCCTTCGTATGTGAGAAGATTTGAACTACCGATCTGCAAGCTGCGACAGCTGTAGCACCAACCAGTAGGCTAATCGTACAGAACCGTGAGATAGGGGGCACAATTAGGATACATGGATTGAATTGAAGTCGAAATGTAAGCTTTAGTATTGAATGAAAATTACCATCATGATTCATCTTCTCTTACTTCAATATACACAACACAACATCCTACATAACAATTCTTAACCACACAACGTCAAGAATATTTCCCACGGATCAGTCCAATATACATATATATATATATATATATATATATATATATATATAAATTATAAGACGAAGCGTCATTTTAACATACAAATACCGAAACAAATCTGTATTCCACAGCATAACTCAACCATAATATACTCACATATCGCTTCCATTATATATATATCCATAAGTTCCAAGAATACTATAGTTATTCCAATTATTTGTTGATATCTCTATGTATAGACAGAGCATTTTATTATTTTTCCCTACTTAAGTTTTTCTTCATCTTTCTTCTTTTTTCCCCTCCTTTTCTTCCTCTCCTTTTGTGAGACTTTCTCATATCAGTCTAATCCAATCAAGATTGACTTTACTGACACGTTGCATGTTCCTCCTCTTTCAATCAATTGACAGTATTAAAAGAATCGAAACGTGAAGAGAGAGAGAGAGTTAAGTTTTTCTCACTCTTCTTCACCGTTCTCGTCACACCATATACAGGTGCAAAGGAACTTGAGTGGCATATTGGTGCATACAGTATCTTCCTTTGATACGTGTAAGTATCAAGGTGATATACACTACCGGCTTATGTGCGTCTTCATTCTGGAAGCTACGAATGTGAAACATGAAAAGAATTATAAAAGTCACTGACTGGAGTTGTTCGAGACACTTAATAAAAAAACACAACCTATGACACTTTCAATTGCACCCCTGCTATTCTGAATTCCAACAGATTAAAAGTCTGGGCTAAAGACAAGATCTAATTACACCAATCCTTAGTACCCCCTTGAATAATTTAGTCTCTCCAAGATGGAAAATAGTAAAAGTGATAACAGACAACAATCTTGTCTAGGAGGTCTCCGACGCTATCAACTAAGTGAGGATTTAAGCATGTGGAGACTCAACGTCTACCAAGAAATGGTAGCAGTTAAGCTCCACCGCTACTTTCCTTATGATACAGACTCCAAGAAACTTACCGCATTAGCGGCTAGAAGACTCGCTGAGATCAATAAGAATGGCACCGAGGAACAAAAATTAGAGGTAAACGAAAAGGAGTTTGAATATATGATTCTAGCAAAGAGTTTTATAATACGTTGTATGACTCCGGAGACTGTGCAGTGTCTGGAAGCAACTGCGAAATCCGGGTAACACGGGAGTTTATGGTGGTCGGCACTGATGAACCAGTGTCAATCCCAGCACAAACACACCCTTCGTGAGGTGCACCAACAGCTTATCAACGTTAAGATGTTGTCAACAGAAAGATTACTAATCTATCAAGTCCGTGTGCAGCAACTTACAAAGAGACTGGAGAACAGTTCCTATAGTGTACCAGATGCACATAAATGGGGGATTATCAAGAATGGACTCCTTGATGTTTATAGAACAAGCGTAGGCATGATTAACTTATCTTTTGAGGAAATCCCATATTTCGATCTAATGATAAAATTACAAGAACTCGCTCTTGAAGAAGTTGGAGATCCAACCGTGCCACTGGAGCTTCAAAGAAAATCTGGACCATCTTCAGCACTCGCAACAGTTAAAGACAGAAGGTCCACAAGAAGGATCAAGAAAACGCCAACACAATGCTTCTTGTGCCAGAAAATGGGACACACACAGTACGACTGCCTGAGCAAGAAGGCCGGAGAGCCTAAAGTCCCTCGAGTATTCCATACGGAAAAGGCAAACATCATACAAGAACTAAAACCAGATGTAAAAATGATTAAAAAACGATAATAAAGATTTTGCCTTCTTAACTTATTATGTAAAGAAAAATGACAGTCACTCTGAAAACTGGATAATTGATGCAGCAGATTTTAATCATTATTCTAACGATGAGAATCAAATCAACTCAGATTTTAAAGAGTACTCTGGAACGTTGACGACAGCAGGCGCACACACACTGCAAATAACATCCCAAGGTTTGAACACAAAATTTGGACAAGTTAAACTAGTCCCGGAAATAGGCAGGTGCCTATTCTCAGTCGGACAATTAACTAATGATCCAGACGTAAATATTATCTTCAAAGGAAGTGATTGCAATATCTCGAAGGAGAATGAGGTAATAGCCAAGGATAAGAAAGGGAACGACAATCTATACAGATTAGCAGAACCAAACATTTCCGATGATCAAGTACTGACTGTTGCCGCAGGAGCAACATCAGGAGTAACGCACGAGTTTGAAGAATCAGATGCAGATACTGGAGATGAAATCGACAATTCTGAATTCGGAGCACGCTAAAAGGAGTTAAAACATGGCACCACCGACTCGGACATTTGTATACAAACGGTCTAAAACACCTCACACGCATGGGCATGCTGCAGATTCCAAAGAAACAGCTCAAGAAACCACTTAAATGTGTGAGGTGCGCGCAGGGTAAGTCGCACACAAAGGCTTTTAACAAACGACCAAAGAAAAGCAAAGTACGTACAAGTCGGCCAGGAGAATTGGTGTACTCAGACACCTGCGGTCCATTCCCGGTAGCCGATGTCAATGGAGAATTATATTTCCAAACCTTCATTGACGACTATACGAGAATGATGGCGACGTTCCCAATGAGAGTGAAATCTCAAACATTACGTAATCTAAAAAGGTATACAGTTTTTATGAGTAACAAAGGTTATACAATTTTAGACGTAGAGGACTGACCAAGGCACAGAATATGCATCCGCTGAAATTAAGAATTATCCAACCACAAATAGAATTGCCCATGCTATGACGGGAAGGGCCGCTCATGCACAAATGCATGTCACAGAACGGATGAATCGCACAATAACAGAAATGGCCAGAACCATGCTGCTAGACGGAGGGTTGCCAAAGTCATGGTGGGGCCTCGCAGTAATGTATTCCACGAACATCCAGAACAGACGCACAACTGCCACCTTTGATAATAAGGATACGTCCTATCGACGTTTCTTCCATAGAGATGGCGTTCTGAAACTATTCAAGCCATTTGGCTGTACATCGCTCGTTTACATTCCATTACAAAACCGTACCAAGTTAGACGTCACGGCAGAGAGTGGAATATTAGTTGGTCTTTCTGAGGGTGACATGTGTTACAAAGTTTATTACAATGCCACAAAGTCGATTTTCCATGCGCGCGTTGTAACGTTCATCGAAAGTGCAGATGAGCAACTTTATATTGACGAGGACAGAATTGAAATGGCCGAGAAAACAATTGAACTATCGAAGACGAATCATCATGGTACAGTGAAAGAACCTGTATCACAGAAGGTACGCCCGAAACCCAAAGCCACTAGAACACCAAGACCCAAAACACTGTCTATGGCAAACGACGAAAAGATTACCAACTTTAACGTGGAAAGCAGGAGTAAAGTAATCAACAACAGAAAGACCATTGATTCAAAGAATGGCCTTGTTGAAAGGAAGCTTAATGATGACGCAAGGACTGTTGAAAAAGTACACATATCTACCTCAGGAATAAAGGAGGAGGATAAAAGGGCAGAAAAACATAGTATTCTGATAATAAAAAGGAAACCCCGAAGACCTCGAGGAGCTAAAAGAAAATAGGCAGCAGAAAGTAAAGAAGTAGGATACAAAGGTCAAGATAAAATTACAAATGACGAAAAAGGTATTGCCCATGATAATGCCTGTACAAAAGTCACGATGAAGGAAGTAGCGATGATTGCTGACGAACTAGTAAAATGCGTAGATACACCCAACTCATATCAAGAGGCAGTGCTATCAAAGCATGCAAGTGATTGGTAAAGGGCATGTGAGGATGAAATGAAGTCCACAAAGGAGTTGAACGTTTACAAGTTGGTAAATACGCCAGTGAACAGGAAGTACATCGACACGAGATAGGTTTTCGAGATAAAGGAAGACGAAGCATGTAATGAGACAAGATTTAAGGCGCGTTGGGTGATAAAGGGCTTCATGAAATTGTATGGAGTAGACTACGACTTAAAGCACGCTCCGGTGTCACGCATGTAGACTTCAAGGATGGTGTTGTCGCTTGCCGTGAAGTTGAAGCTTCAAGTGCACCCAATAGACGTAAGCACAGCGTTTTTAAACGCCACATTGCGTGAAATAGTATACATCAAACCCCCACCAGGCTATGAATTTCTGGTACCATGAGGGAAATTGCTGCTGCTAATAAAAGCGTTATATTGCTTAAAACAAGCATCGAGGATGTGGAACCTCACGCTTGACTAATTTCTAAGAGATAAATGTGATATGAAACCAACTGAAGTTGATCGTTGTCTATACACCAGGCATGACGGGGAAGGCCTGCAAATAGTCATCATGATTTATGTCGACGAAATTTTGATCATGTCAAGGGATGAAGTAACATTGGGTAATGCCAAAGATCAACTTTGAAAGAGATTTAGGATGAAGTATCTCGGCACGGTGAGGTGGTTCTTGGGAATAAGGATCAGCCATGATGAGACAGGCGTACACATGACGCAAACCTGTTATGTTCATAAATTGCTCATGCGCTTCCGGATGGATGACGAAAAACCAAGTCCGGTACCAATTTCCGCAGATAAATGCCCTACTAGTATTTAAAACAGAGAAGGTGAGGACGATGGTGATGACTCAACAGAATTTCAATATAGGGAACTCATCGGGAGCTTGTTATAACTCGAGATATGCACACGACCCGATATAGCATTCGCTGTATCACAATTGGCTCGCTTCGTCTCTCGTCCGCTCTCAATTCACTGGGAAGCTCTAAAACGGGTCCTATAATACGTAAATGGGACGAATGGATTTGGATTATTCTACACTAGCGAGGTCAGAGGTTATACGTTGCATTCATTCGCGGACGCGTCATGGGCTCATGACGTATCCACGAGAAAGTCCACCACAGGAATTCTAACCTACATTGATGCCCACTTGGTCGATTTGTCTTCCAAATTGCAAACTATTGTTGCGCATAGCACCGCAGAAGCGGAGTATATCGCGTCGAATAATGCAACTAGGAAGATAGTATGGTTCAGATATTTTATGGGAAGCCTCGATGAGAATCAATGCCAACCATCCATGATACACAAGGACAACTTGGCGCGCGTAAGCCTTTCAAAAGGAGAAGGCAGGTATCTCACCTCGAAACATATCGGGTTGAGATACTATTACCTCAAAGAGAAGGTTGATAAAAGTGAAATAATACTGGAATATGTCGCCACTGACGAACAGCTGGCAGATGCGTTGGCAAAGGCCCTGCCACCCGTGAAGTTCAAAAATTTAATGCAACGCATTGTTGCTGAGAAGGTTGAGCGGAAGTGAAGTATTGATGATTAAGCAGAAGTCTCCGTGCAGTTAAGTTGATGTTGGCAATGAGAGTCAGGTATAGGGTGAGAAAGAATAAGCAAACAAAAAAAAGTTGTCTTTTAATTTTACACTAAGCCGAGCAGGAGAGTTGAAATCACAGAAAGCTGAATACGTGTTAGTACAACAAGTAATGGAAGATTGTGTGTACTGTACTTTGTGCATGCACAGGTGCAAAGGAACTTGAGAGGCATACTGGTATATACAGTAGGTTCCTGTGATACGTGTAAGCATCAAGGTGGTATACACGACCGGCTTATGTGCGTCTTCATTCTGGAAGCTACGAATGTGAAACGTGAAAATAATTATGAAAGTCACTGACTGGAGTTGTTCGAGACACTTAATAAAAAAACACGACCTATGACACTTTCAATTGCACCCCCGCTATTCTGAATTCTAACAAAAATGTAATTTCTACTGTAAAATAGTTATCTTTCTGGGCATGCAATTTCTACTTACTAAATGTACAGTACAGGTCTAACGTGTAAAAGATTATTAAATTGTTTAAAATTAAAGAAATAATTTTAATATTTAAAAATAATTTTTAAATTAAATTTTTTTAAAAAATAAAGTTGCTGCAGCTCTGAGCTGCTCTGGTAATGATTTCACTTTTAGTGAAATTACTACCATAGCTACTGTACTATATCCGAACCTGTTAAGCAAGTGAAACCATTTAGCATCAACCATATTGCCAACAATACGTCTCTCTATAAACGCTGGGACGTCTTTTTACACCCATCGAATGTGTTTGCTTCCCTCCTAATTAATAATCCCAGTAAGCTCGAGTATTTTTCTATCGTAATTATTTTCACATTGCTATTTGCCCCTTCTCTTGCTTGCCAAATCTCTCTTTCTTCCGATTAAAATCGTTACCCGACGATTTCCTCGACAATAACAACCTTTTCACTTTGTTTTTGCAACCGAGCAACCAAACAGACGCTCTTCCAATTTTTAACTACTCCTTCGTGTTTCGTTTATCATAATACCACAAAGCCGTCTTCGTATTAATCAAGTTCTTTGTTAAGAACTTTGCGCCGTTCACACCGCCAGACATCCATCCCACTTTAGACAAGTCTCATTTATCATAAGAGTCTTAACTGAGCTCTGATACCAATTTTGGACGGCTTTCTCACTAGAATTTTCATCCTTCGCCATATCGTCAAATACCATTTGTTTTTTCTATCTTGTAGATAGTATCTACATATTCCGCGACTTTCACCTTCCTCTTGAGAATTTCTTCCAACATGTGTATTTCAATGTGAATGCCGCCATCAAAGTCAATAATCCGCAAATGAATTTCCAACACCATCAATGATCTTGTCTATCTCTTGTATCTTGACAAAACATAATGGATAATATTCGACATAACATTTTCATACATCATCAAAATGACGAATCCCTACTCACTCTTCAATACCTTGAATTAGCAAAGCTCCCGTATTTGAGAACTGCTAATCTTGTTGTTGGAAAATATTGATTCCGGTAAGTGAATCATTCTTCTTTTGTCTTATGTAAGTTCATAATGGTATTATTTAGAATGGTAAATTATCTGTGGTTTTTGCTTCAGATACAGAGGCTATGAGTTGGACGTCGGCACACACATCTGGATGAATGTTAAAAACAATGTATTATATCAATGTTAGGTGGATTTTAAACTCGCAGTATTCGTCTGGAATGATTAATTTGTCGATCTTGTAACGCAGGGTCATAGTGATACAACATGCAACTGCTCTTATAACAGTAAAACCATTGAGGTTCATCAGTATTGTGGTAAGAATTATCCTAGTTTTACCTTAAAGTTATGGGCCGCACCATTCTCATACTTGATGAACTATTTAGTACCAATACCTAAGTTATCGTCAGCCTGCAGTATGAACATTAATTCTAAAGTACCATCTTTACTGAGTCTCATCAGAATTAATGGATCCATTGTAGTTTCTTCATTACCTGTCATTCCGTGTGGTGACAGAAGTATGTCAGGTACAAATGAAACCCGATTCCAGGGGTGCTATATAGAAGTCTTACAATTCTAAAAACAGTCCCTGCTGGTAGGTTAGTTCATGATAGCGCAGTAATGTCAGCACCTCTGTAGCAGAACCAAATTTCATAGTTTGGACTGCAATTTGAGAGACTGATATATCTCAAACGCTTTTGTAGTTTACCTATATTAAAAGGAATCCTGCCAATGTGGTGGGTTTTTACAACCCAGGAAAGAATTTTATCGACAACGGAAACTTACAATTTTCAAAAATGGGAAGACCTACGAATTAATTGTAGTCACACTGTGACAAATGTGAAATGGATCCCACGATTCATACATGGCTATAAAAACGGAAAATGCAAGCATTGCAAAGTGACACTTGAAAATGCACCGCAGAATATTCTCGGCCATTTTGCGCCATGGAACGAAATACCGTGGTCAGTAGGACAAAAACTATCTGAAATCACTCTACAAAATTCATCAAACTCCTTTTCACTATCAGCTATCTCTAAGTTGCCTTATCAAACCATTGTCAAACTTCAGGACCATTGTACCATCTAATCACTAATACCATTGAATCTGACAGGAACAAGGAGCTTAATAATCATTTTGCACTTGCTGTAAACGAAACAGATACATGTTTTTTCTTTTTTGATCACTGTGAATCCACGGTGGATTATTGTTTTTATACCTACGCCCAAATTGTAAAAATTTAACCGCAGAAATAATATGGACAAGTTATTGGATTCTGTATATGATGAAGTTATGAAAAATACTTTGGATTATATGAAGGAAGCTGGAGGTGGGACTGAAAGTATCGATGGAGAAATTGATAATATGAAGAAGTCCAATTGTAACGTTATTTAACACACCACGATCCCCAATATTCATTAAATATCTTTCTTCAGATTTTCAACGTGACGTAAATCCAACCATTGTAGGAAAGTAAAAGATAAAATTGACAGAATTGATAGTAAAGTATGTATGAAGTGTTTCGAAAGTTTTATATCTGACTCATGCAACCGGTATACTTGATTGCAGAAACGTTTTGATGGAAAATAAATTTATTCGATGGAAATACGGGTGTGATCGTCATTGTCTAAATATGTTTTGCTAACTTGTCTAAATAAGTTTTGCTAACAAATTGGTAAAGTAGTCATCAAGAAATTAGTAAAAGAGGCCATGCTTATCAGAAAAATCGGCCGTAATACTGGAATGGTTAGAAAAATGTATGTTTTTATATGCATAGAAATATTTACATTAAGACGTTTAGTATGTATTTTCACATCATGAAAAGATGATCATATATAAACAGCCATGTACAACTTGCTAACTTGAAGTTAATAATGTAGTCAATCCTCTTCCACATGCTGTATTACATGACCGAGTGGGGATAAGGTTTAACGAAACCTTTTAAATACCAAAGCGTTTCGTACAAGGTGTTTCTGAAAGATGATTTAGGAAATCAATAGCGAATGTAATCGAATTTTATGACCTTGTTTGAATATGTGTTTTTATTGAAGAGAAAGATACTTCTTGGATAAGCACAGAGTATGCATGCGTTCTAAGTGTAAGAATGCATACCAAGGATTGCAAAATTTTAAATGAAGATACAAATCACTCTAGGTAGGTTTAAATGTACCATTGAAAGCGTGTTTAATCACCAGTACACTATTTAGATTTCATTTTTGACACAATTTACTCCCCTGATGCGCAAATACTGTGATCAGAAGCATGGTTATCCTTTTAGTAAAATGAGGAATGATATATTTAGCGCTTCAAACGAAGCTCTAAGAATTCTCTCAGATGACCAAATTCACGAACAATTATTAATGGTTGACTCCATGGATATTGCTGTACAAGAAAACAGATTGTTCAATTTTTTTAATGAATGGCAGCCAAGGCTGATATGGGGAAAATTAAATCTGTGAACCCATCTTTCTCAAAAGTACAATTTAATGTGTACCGCTTACCTGCTTCAAAGGCCAGTATGGGAAAGCAATAAAAACATGAATAAGCGTGTTAATTCAAAACCAAGAAGTCGTTTTGTAGAGAAAAAAAGGAGAAAAACAAGTTCCTGTAGCTCACAATTCTCGACAGTTGCTACGAAATTTAGAAAAAAATGGGTCATTTTGCCATCAAGCTGCTGACAAGGCTGAGAAGTTCAGTGTTGGGCGTATTTCAACATGAAAGTGACGTAAGAAGGGGGTTGGCAATATGGAAAGTGACATATCAGGAGTATGAAAAATTGATGATTTGTGAGGGAAGGCGTATGAAATGTTCAATGTCATACATCCAACCGTGTATCAAAATTAATATCACATTTTTTCTGCCAAATGCATACCCAACTACGAGCACATTGTTACTTTTCATACGTCCCATTCCATTCATCCTGTTTTCATACGCCCCATGTTCTCATTGTCATTCATCTTGTTTCCATACCCTCTACTTGTCATCACCGACATTGATAATCTTTACTCAATCTCAGTACAAATGCGAGATGACCGTACCGAAAGACACAGAAAGTGCATTACGGCACTTAGGAGCCGTTACGTGTGATACAGATGTCGTTCAGGTCCTTCACGGTGACGTAAATGGGGAACCATTCAGAAACACAAAAAACAATTATCGGTCCCTTTCTCTACTCCTGCATGTGGAAAGGAACCCAACAATGGACAAGAATAGGTTGTAAATTACGATGCAGACATTAGTGCGATCATTTTAAATCGAAAAGGAAGAAGTTGAGATGGATAGGAAAATTAAGGAAGGGGGTGTTGACAAAAATTTTATATTGACTGGTACAATTAAATTAAATTTACATCCGAGTAAGACGCAGGAGAAAAAAGATAAAGATTCCTGTAGTACGGTTAATGATAGAGTTAGCGATAAAAAGGATAATGTACAAAGTGAGGAATTTAACAATAATGAACGAAGTGAACATTGTAGTACCCTACCTGTAGCGGATTGGGGGTACTGGTCGATGGAAGACGAAGTCGCAGAGGCTTAGGGATTGGGTTCCTCCACGGTAGTGGACTGTAAACACCGTCGTGAATGCGGAGGCGAAAGGTTAGACGATCCCGTGCTTCTACGCGACCAGTAGGGCCCTTTGGTAGGCGCGCACGTGGGGCAGCACTGAAAGATCGTCCTATTCCCGCCCGTTTTCGGTATTCATCTGGTAGTTAGTTCGCTAGAGTTGATATCAGTTAAGGCGAAGGTTGGGGGTCGAGTTCTCACCAGGGAAAATATGCCCGTGCCATTGGCGCCCCGTTGGTGCCGGCGAGACGGATTTTATTGTCAAAAACTGGTGGTGCTTACAGGACTGTAAGTCCAAGCCTACAGGTGTGTAAGCACTACACGTTGTGGGAGGAAAAGAGAAAAGAAAAAACATGTGTAAAAAGTGAAACTTGGTGTGGAGACAGGTGGGCCGTATAGTAGGGGAGGCAGGGAAATAAAGCACGCAATTGGTTTGGGTCACTCCTCAGTACTTAATTCCAGGGGGTACTACAAATATTTTGAAAATAGATCTGATAATGTTGTTGAAGATGAATTCAATTATGGTGACTACCTTCCAGAATTATATGGATTAATAGATGAAGAAGAGGAGGAAGAGGAAGAGGTAGATAGTATAATTCAACCAGATAATCCTCCTTTGGTTTTTATTGAAGAAATAGGACTGCAGAAAATTGAACGAAGAAAGAAAAAATGGAAGAAAGAAAATATGCGCGTGAGATCACATGCAAAAGTTTCATTACATTCTGAAAGGTCTAATTCATTGAAATGGTTCCCTAGAACATTTTGTAGAATTGGATCAAAAGTTGGAATTCAATTAGATACACGGTGAAAATGCGAACAACTTCTTCGTGCGCATACAGCATACTCTGGAATTAATTTACCAATTAATATACATCAGACGGTTGTTAAAGTGACCATTATGTGCCGTGCTAAGTCTTGTCAATGCCATGTCGTGCTTGATCGACAACCAAAAAAAAGCATGTAGGAGCATAATACGTCAATATCGCATAACGATGAATGCTTCGGTCAGGAAGTAAATGAAAGTGGTGATGACAATAAAGTCACACGTAAGTAATGTGAGGCTGCATATACTGCACACCAAGTTACACGCACAATATGAATTAACGAAATGCAAGCACAGAACATAAATTTTCGTATGATACGCGATTTGGTGCGAGCAAAGCCTCTCTATAGGCGCCAAACCCCCCAAGTCATTACAGAGCAATTAAGCGGGAGATTAAACGTCATATGACGACGTCAGGTACAGTGTAAATGTCTGGTGTAAAGGGTTACACTGACTTACTTCGGGCTGAGGGCCATTTTTTCGAAGTTATTATACTTAATTCAGCAGAAGTGAAGGATAACAGAATGAAAGCAGCTAAATATATTTTCCTTCAGCTAAAAGGAGATGGAACAGTACCGTCTTATAAATTATTTAACGCCAGTGCAGTTGAGATTTCTGATATAGAAGAAGATGGAAGATTTTATGGCCGTTTAATATTTGTACCTTCAATTGCACAAAAGTTATGTGCAACTGGGCGCATGACTTGTGCTGCTGATGCTGCCCATTTTGAATGAATAGGACCTCAAAGCTATGATTATACATTTGAAGTGGGATACGATTCAAAAACATATCTACTTCCTATTGTTTTCGCACATTAACTAGGACCGGAATATAAGGAGACTTGGGGTGTCGTAATCCAGGTATGTGCAGAATTGGAAGGAATTGATCTTGCTTCTCGTACGACTGTCGTTGATCAGGAGAAGTAAATCGACAGTTCATACAGGTCCATTATGGAGCATGCGAAGCTTTTTTTGGATCCAATCCATGTCCGGAAAAATATGGCGAATGATGTTGGGACGGAAAAGTCCATGGCTATAGGATTATATTTTAAGGCGGTGCATACGCTAACTTAGCAAGAAGTGGATGCAATTGTACAAGAATATGGTCCGGAACAGAATGAATACCTGTCTAAGTTCCGAACTGAAGAACTTTATAGGTATTCTTGTCTTCAGGACTTAACAACTACATCTCGAGGAGAAGAAAGTAGAATAGCTGCTGCATTATGTAATCATATCCGTTCGGTTGAACCGCAGCGGATTTTAACAGAAGTTGTAATTACAAAGCAATATTCTTTCCTTGAAGGGAAAACGGCCTCAAATTCTTGTACTGGTTCCGTACCTCCATCAGTCAGCAAACATATTGCATCTGTAATAATTCGTTCAAGAGTATATCAACCACCAGTAAATTTTGTTCCTGGTACAAATCAAATGGAAGCTACTGTCTGTATTCAAACCGATGGAACTGTACTTCGTCGAGTATTATTTAATGGAACATCGAAATACGTCCCATCATGTTGCGAATACTTAAAAGAACGTTCTGGATATTCATGTTTGCATAGCATATCTTTTATTTATGAGAAACATCGTTCTTCAAATGTGTACAAATTTATACATGAACTTCATCATACAAAATCCTGGGTTAAACAGTACGAAGATCTATCATTCAACTACCCTTCTCAAGCTGAAATTAATAAGAAGATACTCATCGCTAAACTTCTGGTTGCTTCCAAGAAAATTTGCAAGTCCCAAAAGCTATTCCCCCTCGCGTGGGAGGCTGATTAAGACCGCTGGAAGACGTAGGAAAGGATGGTACGAGAAAGGCCCAGCACACAAAAGGAACTGCACATACTCTTTTCCTCTCTGTCACATGGAAGAACACACATCTTCACAGTGTGCCAACTTTGGCAAGGGTTTTCACCAGAGTAGTTCTTTTTAATATCACCCTCCCGATGAAAAATTTCAAATTATGATAGCCCCCTGATTATAATGTTTGATTTTCTTTCACATTTATTGCAAAATGTCATACCCCCAGTCTACTCTCACTTTTTTCCATGAATCTGATTTTAAATAATAAACTATTCATACGCCTGATATGTCTCTTTCTATAGTTCCAGCCCCCTTATTAAATCAATTTCATGTTGACATACGCCCAACACTACACTTCTCATCCTTGTCAGCGGCCTGATGACGTCTTTTATCATAAAAGTACCTCAAAACTTGAAAGACTTATCGCAAGGCAGTTTGAGAAGAGTGAACAGACCCCACCTGTAGGTGAAGAGAATCCGACTGGCAGTGTGGAAATTGAAAGGCCCCCACTGATATTGCTGAAGACTTCGAATTTGAAGTGCATTCGTCAATTGAAGAGATCGAACATGAACGAAATGTGTGGTAAATTGATGATACGTCAGCCATCGATGGTTCATTTTAATTCGATGAAGGTGGTGGTGATGAAGAACTTTCCTACGAAGAACCGCGTTAATGTTTTTTCCTACTTTCAAAAAAAAAATTATAATGGGCAATCTGTGAGGTAGGCTTTTTCTCAACTAAGGGAGATAACAGCTAAAATAAAACGTGCTAAAATAAGTAAATGTGAAGGAAATAAGGTCTGGGAAAATTTACATATTGTGGGCCATTGGATGCACTCTATTTGGCTTATAATTGACTTACGACCGTACGAGACACTATACAGACAAGTAAAAATAAATACGTATTTGCAGATTGGCCAAAAGTTCGGAAGTTTGTGACGAGTGGTCACGAATACAGAAAGCACAGCAACCAATAATGAAATGAGTCCAGCAATGTCGATTAGACGTACTGTATCTGGTCTTAAATGAAAAGTGTTCTTTGAATCGGAAAACATTTCCTTAATGTGGTCATTGTAGAATGACTGAAATACCAGCTCTCCTATGATATTATTGGCTTCAATAACCTATAAAGTAGTGCAGTATTCCAATAATAAATTTGTTGAATTATTCACAAACTATTAGTTCTTCACAGACTACTTGTCTGTGGTGAACAAAATCGAGGCGTTATTTGAACTATAAATCATGAGTGATCATGAGACCAGAAAAATGAATTGTTAAGTAAATACCGACGTAGAAAATGTTCATCTATTCTATGAACTACATTTATTGAACTATAATCAACCTATTACAGATCACATTGCAGCTCCGCAAAAAAAGAAACGAAATTGTCAATCGCGTGTGAAAATTATTAAGAAAACATCATGTTATAACAAAGGAGCAAGATAGTACTTCATGCCTAATTATGTGAATTTAAAACAAAGTAATTCCTGTACAAAAAAGTGAGAACTGTAGGGGTTTGAATAGAATTTTCAAATTCATGAATTCATGGGATCGTACCGGTTGTCGTGATGCCTTTTTATATAATTTGTGATACATCGAAATTTGATGATTTTGTAAATTGATTTGGTTTTGGCGTTAGATTCAAGATGCATTATAAATAACTGGCTTTATGCTCTTGTTGGACTTGGATCAATTGAACAACTTCAATGATTTAAAAATACAGAAAACGAACTTACAAAACAGACTTACTTTATTACTGAAAACGATACTGCCGCTTAGACTGATTACTGGAAACTGTTACTGATTCTTGGCTGCCTCCTTTTTACATCTCCTTTTACATTTCAGCAAACAAAGGTAAGATATTATATAGAACAGTTTATCTAAAGGATAAAAAGATACAGAGCAACCACTTTCTTCATATTAATCCATTTTGGGTTACGCTATTTGTATTTCCAGTTTGGGTTACACTATTTATATTTCCATTTGGGGATACTCAGTACTTTTTATCATAATTATTTTAAGCGAATACTTACCTGATCATACACAACACATTAAAATTTGATTACTCTACGTAACCCCGTCTTCATCTTCAACAAAAATTAAAAACGTTCTAGAGAATTTTTTTACGGTACGCGTCATTGAGTAAAGTTGTCATTGTACTTCTTTCAACGAGATCTGCTTTTGTTTCGAAAAAAAGAATTGAAATGAAACGAAGTAACCACGCTGCATTAAATTTTGTACTTCTTTCCTTTCTATTACATGTTTAACTTGTAATACAAAAAATAATATATCTTGCAATATATTACATACATCATTACAAATTCTTCGTATTTTCTAGTAATAATTATGAGAATGTCAGTATAGAGTGTCTATGACCGAAGAAAATAGGGATACAAACTCCATAATATCACTTTTGTTAAAATTGCGAGATATTTTCATACAACCTAGTCGGAAAGTGTCCATATAATCCTTATCCAAGGAATTTAATGAAGTACTATGTGTTGACCATTTTTACTTAGACGAAGTGAGGGTGATGCACTGTATGGACCTTGTAACACACTATTCTTCTGCCCATGTGGTTAAATCCGCCTCACTTTCTGATGCAATTACTGGTTTCGAAGCAGGCTGGGTGTCCCACCTAGAAGTCATAGCAAAACTTCTATTGAATCTAAGCATAATGTAATAATAAATGTTCACACTAGACTCAAGGAAGCAAATAAGGCCGATACTAAACTAAATAATTTGGTGTATAAAGCTGTATCTATAAGTGATGACTCATATGGAAA
>JAULBU010018011.1:0-20359 GCA_032358235.1 Odonthalia washingtoniensis | reverse complement strand
TTTCTAGCAGGATTCCAAAAAGGTATCATTCATATCACCAACGACCAATTTCCTATGTTTTGGAAGAATAATTCATGCAATTTCTACAGAAATTGTAACAGCACATGGATTCAAAACCAACTCACCAGGATGGGTAGAGTTGCGGATAATATCCATCACCCACTGTCTTGACTTTTGCTCTGGTCGGAGCATTGGTCTTCGACCGGAAGATTTCATCTGAGATGGAAGGAATACCTTTTATTTGATAAGGACCGTAGGGATGTTATTCATTTCATTTCTTGTTCCGGGATGAACAGAAGTGATGAACCCAGAAAGATTGTAGTTTATCATTTTCAAAGCGTGATCTCATACAATACGATTCTTCCAGAAGTGTACTGCACGTTCAACAACATAGAGATGCGTGAGAAGGGGTGTTCTTGGATCTGATGCATAGTAATCCTTTGTCTTCGAGTAATGGAGCGTTGTCTCCTCCACACTGAAAACACTTATTTCAGTCTTGTATCCTTTTCCAATTTCATCGTCTTCGGTGTTTTCCAATGAAATTAATTCCTTCTTCGACTCAATATGCTGAACCCAGGAAGAAAATTGCATTGCCAAACAAAACAAATGCACATGAATTCCTGGTGTGAAAACGATTTCCGGGGAATCTACCAACTCTTTCATGTATTCTACCGTGAACTGATCATGATCTGAATTTGAATAGTTGTTGATATATCTAATGTTGTATGGAGGGTCTGTTAGAATGAAATGAACATTATCTTGTTTAGTCTGACATATAACATCTTCATGTGTGTCAATAAAGGACTAAGAATCGCAGTAATAGCAGAAACAGTAATGATGCATACTTATTTTCAGCACTTCCATCCATTTCAATCCCATTGTAGTAAGCTCACCTGAAACTGCTGGTTCGACATCATATTCCTCCTTAATTTCTGTCGGTATTTCCAAAGATTGGTTTGGGGATATTTTCATATCTTGGTTGCCACGAACCTTCAATTTATTCTTATTTCTTTGCAATTGTTCGAAAGACGGTTCACCTTCATGTTTACCATTACTTGTTTATGTTTCCTCTGAGGGTGAAATATTATCATCAACGTATACGAAAATTTTCATGGTGTTACCAACTGGAACTGATAAATTGAGAGCCTCGGATACATGACCAGGTATACTAGAAATCCATTGCGGCAATTCAGAACTGTGCGGATCAGAAAAGAAAGGTCTCAGAAATGGAGTTGATTACATGTTGGAATTGGGGTCGTACAAAAACATTTTGCACAAACATTTTGTAGGTTGGTAAAACATTAAGATGGGATGTAACTAAATGCTGCGTCCACTCTGTTTGTTCTATTACAGGCTTATTTGGACACCAATTATTGGATAGTGACTGGTTCATCATCTGCGATAAATTTTGTTTCTTGATTGACTGGAGAAAAACCATCGTTCCTTGTAGAAGGAACTTTAAATATTGACGTTGTTGAGTGGTAAAAGATGTACGGTGACATCATTGTAGTGACTAGATGCATGTCGATTGATGTTGCCAGTCTTGCGCACGCCTTGAAAATTGTTCGACAAACGAAACATATTCTAGTACCAGTTAAATGTTTGTTTCTGAGAATATTTCTATTACGCGTCTTAGAACTTTTTCTCGACATTGTCTCAGAGACAAATGAAATGCCGTGGTACAGAACTTCATTTGTCTTTGAGAAAATGTCGAGGAAAAATTCTGAGTCGCGTTATAGAAATATTTTACCAGTGGAAGAATAGGAGAAATTTGAAAGTTGTTCGGATAGACATGTGTAGCATATTGTACACAGGAATTGCATACAAATATGCAAATTAGAACAAATCACGTAGAGTTACCAAGTCGCACAAGTTACAAGGTTATTGACACGTGGATTTGACTTAGTAGAATTACACACGATCCCCAAATTGCACATCTGGTAGTGAAACTTGACACGTAGAAAAAATACGGAAAAACACGTTGACATTGACAAAGAGGCAAAACTATGCGTGTTGAGTGAATGATAGTGTCAGCAGATCGGCACAGCGTACGTGACCGAAAAGGGAGACATTTTTAGTATAAAAATAAAAATTGAAGCTAAAAAGGGAAAGAAAAAAGCAGAGCATTTTCCATTTACTACTATCATTTTGGCAAAGAGTAGCTAAGGAAACACAGAAGCTTTTAGGAAGCTCAAAAAGGGTCTTTACGCATCAAGTCCCCTTTTCAACGGGCAGAGGTGACTGTGATTATGCAGAGGTGAAAGCAAGTTAAGTAGGAGAGTTGGAAGGTTCCATCTCACTACAATTCGAATTTCCGTTTTGCTCGGTTATAATTGAGGCACGTAAGGAGTGACGAAGGGCTACGTGTACGGAACTTTTTGAAATGAAAAATATGGAAATATCAAGTGATACAAGAACTGGGTTAGCTGCAAAATCGATGCCATTGGTGGCACCGAGTCACCCAGAACTGGCGTCATTAGGTTCATATAATATCCGCAGTTTTATCAACAAAATAAAGGCTGACGTGCGAACCTTAAAAGAACGGGACCAACAGGAAGGAACGAGCTCAAGGCCAGCGTATTAAGTTTTTTAATTGAACAAGATCTATCAGAAGATCTGATTGAGTTGAGACAGTTGGCCCCAGAGGTGCACGATGTGAGAAAAATAACTGATAAAATCATCCGACAGTGGTTGGATGAACATGTTAGTACTAAAAGAACCACCTGGATTCTTAGTACCGTGAATATGTTGGTGGCGAAAACACTACGAATGAAAACGAGTAAATGGGATTCGGAGCAAACGATTCTCATTTCTTTTTCAGATTACACGACAGTGCTTCGAAAAAATGGATTGACGCGGGTAAAAGAAGACGAAAATTAAATACTTACTTTTGTTGTTTTTATGCAACAAAAAAAACAACTATTCAATTTTCTGCAATTATCCGGACTCCATATTGGCAAAAATGTTTTTCAGAAAATTATATATTTAATGTTTTGCAATAAAAATGCCATTATTTAATTTTCTGCAATTTTCTGGCTCCATATGGAAGAAAATTATATGAAAATATTTGCAAGTGACATTTTTGCGCCGCAAAAATATGGTTCAATATACGAGGGGTGAGCTCAACGCACCCGTACACGGTACTGCTATTGTGTCATTCAGAAGCACGGTCCGGCTAAGAAAGTCTCACAACAATTCTATTTTTGATAACAACATTTCCGGTTTTGATACCAAAGACAACAAAACGATCATTAAAGCCATACAACAGAAACAAAGTCATTGTCAAATCGTAAAATTTTTCTATTTTGTATATTGCGCACAACATTAAGATATCCTTCATAAATCCAGCCGTCATCAACTGACTTTAAATATTTCTGAATAGTACGATACCATCCTTCACAACCAGACGTCGTCAACTAACTTCAATATTTCTCAACTACAACATAATACGTTTATAATCCACTATGTCGTCATCTTCAGCATCTGCACGGGGAAAGTGTCTCGTCATCGCTACCTCCCAGCAGCGAGTGAAAAACCATTCCACACGCTGGTTCTTGGAGAGTGAAGCGGTACTGATGCAGCGGAAAGGGATATAGTTTGAGAAGTTTCTGTTACGATGTACTGTATAGATGATGATTCACTTGAAGTGGTGAAGTCCTCCCGAGGGGGCCGTGTAATTCATTTTTCAGATATTAGTGCAGTCCTTGTTGGCATAACAAGACTGAGGGATGTAATTGAAACTAGCTTTGGGAGTGTGTAAACATGAGCAACGGCTGCACTGGATGACATATTGGACAGAGTGGAAATAATCTATGTCCAAATCAACGAGATGCATGAGGAACGGGAATATCCGTATTATAAAACAATGAAAGTGATACTAATCCAGCAATGTTTTGTGATTTGGAATTAGAAGATGGTGTTCATTGCTGGGATTCTCAAGCGATGAAGTTTATGACAATTCAACGCGCGAACAGGGATAATAATGAGGAGATCGATAGCGGGAGGTGTGTTTCGCTTAAAGAATTATCTGTTTGTAATTACGTGACTGTCGAATTGTGGCGTCGAGTCAGTCGAGTCAGAAAAGACAAGAACCCTTTGAGGGATGTACGCACCGAGTATCGTGATGCATTCGTTACATCATTTGAAGAAGAGCGATATCAAGTTTGTTGCAGAATTATCTCTGTGACTGTCGAATCTGAAGATGTTGACGGCAAGTATACTGGTGTCTCTCAATCATGCATCCAGGAAAGAGATAAAATTATTCTGAAGTCCGACAAGTCATTAGGTATTGTGGACTGCTGATATCGCCTGTTTGCAGTCGTGATTATTGGTAGAATGGAAATTTCCGAAACAATTTGGGCAAGAGATAGTATTCGTGTTGCTCTTCTCGCACGAAATTACAAGGCGATCTTGACCCAGTTGGAAGTTATAAATCTCAGCAGGTCTTGAAACATATCATCGTTAAAGAGAAGAAGTGACATTATTTCATAGACCTCATGAGCAGTGTCATAACATATGGTGAGGACTTTACCGAGAAATATAGGATACTATTTGAAGAAACAAGGAAAGTTGATTTTTCGAGGGACACGGAAAGAACAAATTTTCTTGGTACGAAAAGTACCTCAAAATACGAACGGTACGCTCGTGTGGGAAATATGCTTGTCACAATGAAATATTACATGGAATGAATAAAGATCATACTGCAGTTTGGAACTGAGAAAGATCCTGGTAAAAGGCCGGTAACGTACTTGAACAGTACAATTCTCATCAACGGTACACAGGTGACTATAATATCCCTAGAAGATGCAGCTGAAGCTTATTTTAAAATACGCGCAAAGGAAACATTTGATGTAAGTGTCTTCCTTCGGCTTGGTAATAATTTCATAAAGTCTATGGAGAAATTCTTGGAAGAAATTGCGGACGGTGAGTGTCATTCACCAGGAGAAGAAGTTACGAAGACAAAAAATGAACTATTGGAAGTTCTTATTCCAGATACAGGAACAAGGAAGCAATCTATTTATGCAACCTTGTGCAATCACAAGCGACTTTTAGAGTATGGTGTTGGAGATATGTCTGGAAAACTGGTTACGTGTGCAAGTGCTGGCCATGACAGACTTATTAAAAAAATAAGGCAGTAATTTTTCCAAGAAAGTAATGACAGTGGGAATATAGAAAAGCAAACAAGAGGAATGGGAGTCCATGGAATTATCCCAGCACATACGAGGAGCAAGAAAAGGCAGAAACGTGGAATTATTGACCTACAGAGTAGTAATGAGGATGAACCTCGAGCAAAAAAACAGAATACAAAGGCCAAGAATCCCATGTTGTCTGACATGGAAAAACAGAACAGATATTGAGGCATCGAAAAGTGGTGGAGGGTCAACATCAAAAAGGTGTAACGCTTTACATGCTAAGTAAAAATCAACAAAACGACAAAATGTAATGGAGAGGAACTTTCCTTGGCCCATCATGGCAAATAAAATTGGCCCTTGCGATATCAAACTGCCTCGAAATTTTATGCCACCTGGATGTAGTGTTATATGGAATAGAATGAAAAAGATGT
This sequence comes from Odonthalia washingtoniensis, assembly GCA_032358235.1. Classification (NCBI taxonomy): domain Eukaryota; phylum Rhodophyta; class Florideophyceae; order Ceramiales; family Rhodomelaceae; genus Odonthalia; species Odonthalia washingtoniensis. Next base: position 14,796 of record JAULBU010018011.1, on the reverse strand, counting down.
GTAGGGATGTAGTGACCATTGAAGAAATGATACAACAACGGAGACATAAAGTAACAGATGATACATTCAATGGAGTTAAGAAGGAGCGTAGAAGTAAAGGACCTCGGGCGACAAAAGTAAAGATTGACAAGATGAACGGATAGGGCAAGAAAGTAATGGACCTGGAAATTGTATATGATAAGGACACTCTGCTGAAGTCGGTAATCATCCAGATTCTAATCGTGCGCACTTTTTTCATGTATTATGAAATAGTAGAGTTGATATATATTGATCGGACGTCAGCTGCTTACATGCAAGCCGAACATACGGGACTTCTCAGAGATCGCACAAAATCGGAAAAATGGTTATATGCAAGAGGGAATGTTGAAAGAAGCTGTGGAATTTCGTACTTCTGCAGGAAAGACAGAAATTGGATAGTGATGGGTACTGCATTCTGCAGAGTATGTATGATAATTTGGAAATGTATGAGACAATGAGAAAGAGGTATATAGAAGCGTTTCAGGAAAACCATGACTTTCCTGCCGAAAAAATTGATGAAATTTTTACCGAAATTCATACATGCTTTTCGTGCGAAGAGGCGCTGAAATATGAAAGGAATAGATATCATTGGAGTTCAATTATCAACACTGGTAATCATGGAAATGAAGAACATGACTGAAAAAATGGTATGGGACGTTACTCCAGTACAAGAAGTCTACTTGAAACTCAAATGGAAAGTCATCGTGATTATATATGGATAGATAAACGCCGTGCTGCACTGGAATTAGGAATTGGATTGTTTTAAACGTTGTTGAATTTTGAAAAAAATTGTAAATGGCCAACAAAAATTCCAAACGGTGGGGCCGCTTTCTTATCTCTTGTGAGGATTGTCCACCACATCATGGTCACAATGACTTCGACGTCAAGAAGGGTGGTTCTTCCGGTTACCTCACAATTATAACTGCTAATGTAGGTTTATATTCATGGATAGATCCTGGGTCTCATTGTTATGTCAATTTCAGCTAGGACGAAAAGGAGGGAATTGCAAGTTGTTTGGAAATACATGAAATTCAAGTCCCCACAGTCTATTTTCATTGGTGATGGTTACGTTCAGTATGCATGGGAAGGATGTAATGGAACAGGTGTACTGAGGTATCATACTGGACGGTAGCAATTTAGAAGATACTATTTTATACGAATATGGACGCAGTGCTTGCAGGAAAGAGCAACGGCTATCTTTTCACACATCATAAATTTCAGGCAGTCTTCCAAGTCGTGGTAATAGCTACGGAGAACCGGATGAAATTGATGATGACGGTGACAATGAAACACACAATATGGATGATTGGGGAATGGAAGATGTTGAAGGGCCACCATTAGGTTGACAATTTCTTCTTGATTCAGTTTATCTTTGTTTACTTTGCATGTATAAGTTAATTTCTACATATATGCTGAAGCAAATGGTACGTTTGTTCTCAGAAACGGTTCTAATTAAATGTGTACTACACATATAGTATATGTTCCCGAAAATGTTTTGCAATGTAATGTATTTACCTAATACAGGCTGCCATATTAATTACACATTGCCGACAAAAAGAATATGTAAAACCTTTTCCTCCATATGGACCGCAGCAGTTTGCAGAAAATTAAATAATTGATTTTTTACACCAAAAAATCAATTATTTAATTTCCTGCAAAAACTTTTCCTCCATATGGAGGCTGAAAATTTGCAGAAAATTAAAACATGATTTTATCAACACATGGAGGAAACTTTTTACATATTTTAAATTGAATCATGGTTATATTTCTTTTCACTACTTACAGTGGCAGAATCAACTACTGCTACTGTCAGTAAAAAGTAAGAAATATCCGTGAATAAGTTGGTCCCTATTCACAAATTATTCTACCAATATTCTAATTATTCAAAGAATGTGACATCGCCCGCTATTACTCTGTATTTGACATTCCACAATAATGGTAACGAAAGGTTTTTTATGCATTACAAATTATTGCACATACTCGACAGAAGTTTTGCCTGATTAAAAAAGACATGCCACGTCATCCAAATACAATAAGAAGAAGAGATTGAACACTATGCGACATTCCACAAATGGAAACGGTTATCATCAGCACATGGAAAGACCCGATGGCCATTACGAAGGAACTAACGTGGAGAGAGTGTACAGCGATGAGCCCGACTGTGCGCTTCCTGATGATAAAAGTCCTTTCAAACCTTTAGAACATGTAAATGATGTAAAAGTTACAGCGAATAATTTGGTAACCTTATCAGAAGAAATTGGAATTGGAGCTGTGCGTAAGTTAATCCGGATGCTTCGATCAGATACTTTCATGTGCAGATGTTGTTCGTAACTACATAACTAATTGGAATAAATTCATTTCAATCGTGGAAAGAACAGTTAATCGGAGTTTTATGGATGACGGGTTTCAAAAATGGAGGTTCCATACAACACTGCGTCACACGACAATATAAATGCTTTCCTATACAAAAAATATGTCATTGATGTGTTACATACAGAAATGAATGTCGTTAGTGCCACAGATGTGAAATTTGAACCTTGTTTCAACGAGTTTGACCATTATTATATCTCACATCATCAGCACTACGAATTCTTTGCACATTTCTACATGTCTATAAGAAACCAATAATGACAAATGACAAGTCTTCAATTGAGTGTAATCAAAGTAGAGACACGTCGCCGAAGTCCTTCCTTTGAATGTTTCAGATTATACCGATAAAACAGCAACAACTTTGAAGTCGCAATCCTTAGTTGTTTATCCCATACATGTCACATTTTTGAATAGATCCGTACAATTCAGACGTTTTCTGGAAGATCATGGTTACGTTTTAGTTGGCTTTCTTCCTGTAGTCTTACAAGGATCACAGTCAGAGAAAGTCCTAGAGAACTACTGCCGCAATAGTGACACAGACAGTGATGACAGTATTGCGATTGACGATTAAGCCCCACTGAACTCGTCAGTGAGTGGTCGAGATGAGAAGATAATTTCGTTGCAAGATTCAGTGACAACTGTTCTCGTGCCGTTAATTGAAAATTCCATGGAAGGTTTTACGGTATGTATAAACAGAAAGATGAAATAGAATTGCTTACCTGTCATAGTGTGATACTGCCGTGTCATACCAGGAAGCAAAGACATGTGTGAAGTTCTACATAACATTCCAACCACAACTCCATTCTTGAGATGCTTAGGTACTTCAAATGATTTCAAAAAACGTCCAGTACCTGCATTTTACCTCTCAGAACCGTTCACTATGTACGAACCAGAAGGGATGCCGTTACCACTTGGTTCAAATCAGCAAATAAAGGTTAGTAAACAGTAGAGAATACATTTTTACAAAAGGAAACACAACAAATTCTGCAGGAAATTTCTGTGGCACCATGGGTTTCATTTCTGGAGAAGGTGAAAAAGAGACATCGGAACATACTTCTTTCCGGTGTATTGTAAATGTTTACGTATGAACTATTGAATAAACTTCATCTTGGTACTTCAAAAGCAATCAAATCATGTTTCATGACATATCTGCCAAGTCCATTCTTAACAATGAAATGAATGGACAAACGGAATAACGGGGAAAAATTTCGGACACAGTGCGTAACATTTTTACAGGCGTGTAATTAGCTTCTCACTGCAATAGAAAACCAGTTAGGTGCACCAGGTTCACATGTTGAATTCTCAATAATGGAGAAATACCAACAGCTGAACGGTTACTTCCTAACTAATTTAATTCAAGGAATGTTGTATGTAAAGGTTTATAAATGTTTGGATATGGTTTTTCCTTTCCTAGCGGGATATATAGATAGAGTCACTGGTTACCAGAATGATTCTCCTTTGAGAAACATCTGCAAAAATTTCACAACATTAATGTAAGATTTGCTATTGGACAATAATTCCCTTGAATCGTCACAGGAACCGATAGATGACATCAGCTACATAATTACTATTCTCAAATTGCAATGCATAGAAACATTTTAGAAATATTTCGATACTGGAATCTACACATCGAAATTACATTTAGTAGGCCACGTGGTAGAAGACCTCTCTAGATTTGGAAGTCTAAATATTATTGATGCATCACATTATGAGTACTTCAATAAATTCTTCAAACAATCATATCGGTCTTCTTCCATAAGGATGGAAACACGAATGGATGACAAATTGAAGACTGTGGGATCAACAATTTCAAATATACGTCGAAGTTCAACACATGTTGCGTTTATAAAAGGGCGCTCCATCCAGATTGCTATACCACATTCGACAGGAACGACTACTACGGCTGAAGTTAAATCACAGTTATCACCATATTTGGTACGGGATGGTATTTCTGTTTCGTTACAACAGGTTGGTTAGAAAAGACAAAGAATGAGACTGTGTAACTAATCCACAACGCAAATTATTACTCCAATACTGAAAAACTTGTCACGTATCAGTATGACCGTCTTCAAGGATCTAGTTCAGACCTACTCCCAAAACCACGATCTGTTGCTTACAAACTCCGAAACTTCTTTCACATTTGTCAAGTCAGGGTACATTTTTGGCGGACATATTCCAACGTTGAAGCAGTAAGACAGTTATATAAATAGCGAAAATTACAGACCTCCTCCTCCACATAGCCGTAAAAGGCAACGCATATTTGCAAGAACATAGTTCGGTACGAGCAGGAAGAAAAGAAATAGATTCGTCTCTATAAGGCTCCGTGACGAAAGTAGTCCCGTTTACTATGTAGAAAAGGTCCTTCTCCTACTATATACGAAACAATACCGTACTATGGACAGGAATAATTTTGGCCTTTGTACAATACATGGAATTATCACAGTTTTTTGGACAATGTCAATAAAGTTCTGAACTACATATGCCTTCTATGGGCTACATCTGATTATGTTGACTCCACAAGAGAGTGGAACAATATCATTGATTCAGATACCATATGTTCATCTGTACATGTATTGCGGTCAATGTTTTTAATTGATTCGTTCACTGAACAGCTTTTATGGCCGAAGAAACCATTCTACATTGATCGTTTTCATTGAGGGAAGGGATTCGTTCAGATCTTTACCTACTGATAATGCCGAGGATGACGAAGATAATTACCCCACGTAAAATGGTCGTATTCATTATTTTATTTCACATTACATTTTTAATCATTCCAAATATTTGTCCCTATTTCCATTCAATTCATTACCTCCTTCATATTTAAATAACGTGCTTCGTGTTGGTCCTTCGTTGTATGGATTTCCGACTTCATTAATATTTTTCCAGTCAGACGCTATTTCTGCGATATAGCAGTCATGAGTAATTCCACACGGCGTTCCGATGTACTGTTGAAACCAGGTTGATTGTACAGATATAAACTGTTTGTTTGGAATTTTAGAGGTGATAATTATTGTGGCATCACATTCCATTTGATTCAAAATACGTTCTCCCTCTCCCTCTACACATTCCAGTATTTCCAACTCTTCAGGAACCCATTCCTCTACATACATTCTATTTTCCCAATTAACTGTTCCGTCGCTAGTTTTACATACTTTGAAAACATTTGGCTGAAATATTTCTGACGACCTCCCTCATCATTTTCCTTCAAAACACGAAGTTTGAATTAGATACAAATCCACGTATTTACGCAAAGAATACTCATACAGTCCATTTAAAAATGTCCCCATCTTCTTCGTCCGGATATATCCAATGAAATCATGCAATACCGCACGACCAATCTTGTTTTCTAAACAGACTCAACAATTCCTCATCGTAGCCATGTCGGTCAACGAAACGTCCAACAGAACTGCCGCATTCCATTAATTTAATATCTGAAATATCCACAGTACGCCACCATGACATGTCTAACACACCGTTTCTATTGTAATTCATTATTTTTATCTTCGCGACAGAAATGTACGCCTCCCTTCGTTCCGTTGCACCGGTTTACTTCAAATTTAATTGGGTTAGTAGAGAGCCATAGCCAAGTTAGTAGAGAGCCATAGCCAAGTGCTTCAAATAATCTATCATTTGCAGCTTTTTTCCTTCTACCTCGGAAGTCATGTAAAAATGACTCAAACGCCTCTCTAAAGTACCAAATTTTAATAGATTTTCTACAGTTTCGTCCCTCATTTCTTCTGTCGTACATATTTTACGTTTTCACCGCATGAAAGTTCAGCTCTAAGTAATTAACAAATATTTTCTTCCTCGCTGTTGATGGAGGGGACATATATGTTGTTTCTACTGTAGAAAAAGCTCATTTGTTCACGTACAATCTTTGAAAAACTCTACAGTTTCATGCCATTATCTATCACAATGTCTGCTCTGTTCGTCCAGGTTCTGGTATTTCGCTAATTTTATTGGTCCAATTCACACGTTTCCATGATTCCCCACTTTCCATTCCCAGGTCTACTGCCAGTCCGATTTCCAAATATTTTGTTAGAATTTTCCCTATCATTCTGTCCACATACTTTCGACTACTCTTGTTTTTATCTCCCATCGTTTTAGGAGGATATTGATCCAGAACTTATAAACTCTGCATTATTTCTTTTATTTCAACATTTTTACAATCAAGTTTCATATCTTTCGATTTCACAGCCTTCATGGAAACCTCTTTACTCATCACCTCCCGTGCTTTCTCATTGGCCGAAACTTGGTACTTATTCATCATCACAGAAAGTATTGTGATCTCCGCAGTTACTTTTCAAACATCTTCTTCCAGCCGACGGAAATCTTCCATATTTACTTTTTCTTGTGCTGACGAAAATTCGTCCAAAGCAGGACCCACACCGGTAGCGTTTCTACCATTTCACCCAGTATTTAAAATTACATCACTATCCCTTCTCGAATCCATATCATCCGTGTTGCCATTGTTCACTTAACTAGGACCACCGAGTTCATCTACCACATCGTCACTTCCGCAACTACTCGCTCTCGCCACTTTCAACGGGGGTTTCGAATTTCCCCCTGTTGACCCGGACAATCTTTCCAAACGTTTCCAGGTGCCGCTGCGATTCGCCATATCTGATTTCAGAACACTAAATGAATTGCAATAAGTTGAGATTAACTTCTTTTTCTGGTATAATATTATCTTTAACTTTCGCTATGGAACAGGTTCCGACATAGGTTGAAACTACATGTAACGGCTATGATAGTAGATTTGTACACCTTGTAGTAAAATCTTCACTACACTATGGATCTGGTAGACACTGCATGAAATTTCCATACCATGTGAAGTTCAACGTTTTGTGGAAAATCAATTACTTGATTTCCCGCAAAATCGCAACAACCATATGGAGTGGAAATTTCATGATTTCTGTACCTTATTTCCTTTCATTTAAGATACAGGCTGTCAAACACAGACTGAATATGATACAGATAGGACGTAAAAATTTAATAAATATTAAACATTATAAATAGCTGCCTCTAATAAATTCAACTACTCCCCATGTTACCGCCCAATTAACTTACTGTACCCTGTTCATGACAATGGTCACAGACAGTTTGCATAATCAGCATCTGGTTACTAGCATAGTGGAAACGACTTTACACCCATGTGTTTGGATCACCCATAACATCATGGTTATAATGTGAGCCACAAGCAGTCTAGTTCTAAATCTGTCCCTTATGAATTGAAAATCAAAACATAAAATTTTGCAGATAGGCACTAATTTTTGAAACTGAACGCTCTCAACAAAACATGCAGTATAATTTGTAATATCAGAAACAACAACTAACAAATTGACTGTAGTAGTGATCATTTCACAAAGTACTTGAACGTAATTGACTTTATGAAACATATCAATTCTTTAATTTCATGATACACAAACAAATAAAAACAATACAGGGAGAAAAAAAAATGAGTTGAACATTTGTTCAATTTCAACATCAGTACTTTCATATATTTCATTCAACCATTCACTTCACTTCCCGACAATTCCTCACAATTCAAGCTGTAATCTCTTTACAGTATTCAACTGACGGTAGTTGCTTTGAGAATAATATTGCATCATATCCAGTATCGTACATCATGATGTATCCATCTTTTGCATGTCATGCACCTGTATCCCCATTCCTGGTTTTAAAGGCCACATATTTGTGAGGTTTTGAGAGAGTTCGAAGACACCACTCCATTTCGTTGAGAGCATACACGTGAAACAACGCTTACGTCCACATTATATTTCTTGTATCCCTCAATTTTTATAATTGCTTTATTTTCGGATTTCGCAATTATTTTATTATTTTCTGTCATATTTTCACTTGATTTTATATTAAAAAATAATATTGGAAGTTTTAATGGCAATATTGTTTTTTCGATTTCTCAACATCTTTGAGATCTGCCGTTTTAGTGCGAGAAATGACCGTTGTGTGCCTTTTTCAGTTATTAAAATTTCAACTAATCAGCCATTTATGTGCCGTTTTCATACAATTTCATTACCGAATTTGCCCCCATCAACGCACATTTCCATCAACTAGTCACAACTATAACCTATCAATTTATAATGATGACCCCACCACGATTATAGTCCACTCATTCTGGACATTAAACAGCGACTCGTACATGTCCGTTCTTATCGCGATGAGCTTGTTGCATGCGTCAAAATTTTAGAACAGGTAAGTATTCATTATGTATTAATTAATTCAAACAGTTAGTATTCCTCCGTTAATATTTTTCGACCTTCCTTTACCTTCACTTCTTCTTCTCATTTTGGTGTACAGGTTACTTCTCATCTCTAACTACTTTGGTTAAAGTGAATAGGTATGTTTAAATTCTTCTTACGTTTATGGTTTCATACTCTAATCGCTTTTTCATGATCTTTTCATACTCAATGTACTAAAGTTTATTATAATCTTTATATTCATTAATGTCATTTTTATATGTCTACAGGTCTATATGGTGAATCTGTTCACGGTGAAAGAATGCATATGAAACGGAAAATTTTGATGTATATATATCAAATAACATCATAATATAATTTATACTTATTGGATACGTTTCTCGGTCGTTGCTCATTGTGTTTTCCTTCTTCTGTTACTACATAGTTTCTACGTTCTTTAAATTTTCCCTATTCCAAAAGATTTGTCATAGCTTCATCTCTATCACCTTTTTTATTATCATATGTTTTTGTTATTGCGCTTTTCTCTTACTTTTATCAAATTGTCTGATTTGATGTCGCATGATGTCACAAATAATAAAAATAAAAATATCGTTTATACCATAATTGGTATATATGTATTGCAATAAATATTTCTAATATTCTATATATCATTCCCATATTCCATCATATCATTCCTACAAGGAACAGATATATACCTCAGAAATCGCAATAACTATCCCCTTCCAAATTACTGGAAAGAATGTAGAATGGATGAACCATTGACTATTGCATACAGTATATGACTGAATTAATGTATTGTCCATACACTTAAACATTCAGCACATGAATGTGAAAATGAATGATAGTTACGTTACAAACTAAAGTTTTTGCATTATTATATGAAGTATTCATCCAACGTCTCATATACAATGTGTAGTTAGAAGCCTTGATTACATAGACAAAAATATCCTCTGTATGAAAGAAAATTTCAGTGATACATTGTTCTGATTTTTCAAATATGGAATGTTGGTGGGGACTATTTCTTCCATTTATTTTCCGCCGTCCGTAACTAAATTACTATGCATCATACATTAAAACATACAGTATCTGCATGCCACAGTTAATGTCCCATATCTTTTTATCTACAAATTGTGCAAATGTTTCGTTCAGTTACCAGCCGTAACCATGAAAACACTGTAGTTTTCTGTATGTAACCTACACGGACCCGCAAAATTCGCATGGCCGGTAAATGTGACATCCACCCTCAGAACTACACCTATTGAATGTAGGCATTCAGTTCCGGAAGCACAGACGGATAAAGCTATAAATTTTTGGATTACACCGGGGTCGCACCAGTATGTTCATTACAGCGATGGGGAAAAAGAACGTTTAGCCAACATAGTCGAATTGGAAGAAATTACTATTCCCAGAACATATATTTTCATTGGACACGGCTTTGTGAAACATGCTGGTGCAGGATGGAGTGGAATTGATGCTCTGAGATATCATATGTATATCATTACAGAATTTAATAACTTGAGAGACGCCATTTAATATGCGTTTGGTCGGTCACTGCGGCGGAGAGGTCAAAATCCAATTAAGAATGTTTCACAAGACTCAAGAAGCCTCCCTAATGCAGGTAGTTCTGAAGATGATCACAAAGAAGATGATGCCGATGATATGGATTACGAGTATAACAAGGTAATAATGCTACCACTGGGTAAACATTTGTGCTGCCTGGAATACTGCCATTTTTTACCTTTCTATTTTTCTAGTGATGCATTGACTAATATAGTGAAATTTACACCATTGTTATATAAAAATAGTAGAGACTTTGGTATCTTATCTTTTAATAACTGTCATCACGTTCAAGTTCTGACACTCTCCAGCGTTAATAGCTGCTTCCTGAGATTTTCTTTTTCTATTTTTTGAAATTGAAATTTTTGTCCAGCTGGACAAACATTTTGAACTATTTTTAATATTCATATAATTATAAGAACGGTTGCTACAACTGTCAACCAAATTTAAATAAACCATTACATGTGAATGTATACAGATCACAGGAGCCAACATCAGCCGTTACAATTTTCCAGTGTACATCTCCCCAACACTGTTTATGTCAAACATTAAAACACGGTTATAAAGTCAAACACGATTATTTTTTCAACTGTTCATTTGTACAATCGTTCGATACTCTGCTATTTACAACAATTTTTGTGACAGAAGCTATTAAAGAGGTCTAATATAATCAACTCAACGAACCATCTTCAACAATTTTAATCGTACTCCGCAATTATCAACATAATGGCTATATCTTCATCTCCTGCACATAGAACCGGATCAAATCATACAAAACTTCTATCAGAAGGTGAAAGTAAACTCACAAGATATCTCATGTTTGCTTCTCGCATAGATTTTACAAGAAGCACAATTTATCTATGGAAACCTATCCTTTAAATCCTAATTTAAATGGGTCCGTTCGAATACGGACCCAATTCATATTCAAGTAACGAAAATATTGGAAAGAAAGGCTAACGAAAGGGGGGAACGTTGAAACATGCACTTTTCCCAGATTCAGTACCTAATGTTGAAAATAATTTAGCGGAATTTGGTACACAAAAATTTCGGCAGATATCCCGTGCTTCTCTCACAATACATACGTATGCGCAAAGAGATGGACGTATAATGGAAATTTCAACAACTTGTTCAAGGCAGAGGATACTTTAACTGGATTCTCCGTTTGTCCAACATTTTTCATCTATTCGTTCAATCAACTTCAAACAGGCAACAATACAATTTGTATGGTATGTCAGGCCCAACAACACTGCATGGAAAAACTAAAATTAATAGCATTAAAATTTCTCCGTGTAGCATTAATTTCAGTCTGACTACATCACTAAAAATTGTGCTTCGGAGCAATAAAATGGTGCTATTTTTCTTTTAAAATTTTTCGTTAGCAGTGCATTTCTTGTTCCTGAGCACCGTTCTATCGTTTAAGGTTGCAACACTTTTTGGAATAATGAAACTAATTTTTTTCTATAAATTTACTCAGATAGGAATAGATTACAATTGAAGACATTGCCCTGGGTGGAAAGGCTAAAACATTGTTGAAGAAACTAAGGGACGATTTTGCGGCTTCGCTACTAGAGATGGCGTCTGCAAATTTTATTTGCCAATATTCGTCGAAGATCAGATTCATTGATGTTGAAAAATATAAAGGATTTTCAAGAGACTAACCATCACTATAACCTCCTTTCTTCGACCCTCTAATTATAGCAGTGGTAATGAATAATATCCCTAATCATTCTAGTGATGGTGATGATGCCGATTTGATCATTCCTCCAAAAAGAGTCTTAAACAGATCTTTGTTCGCAAATGTGCATGACGAGGAAATGGATTCATCTATCATCAAAATCTTTTCAAAATCAATGTCAGAAATTATCTAGCCTATTATTGCGATGCCTAGTTGCAATTTCAAAAGCCATTGACCCTTCATTGACCAGCCAATCATATTTCAATCGTCTAGACGCATATTTATGTGTCGGATTACTATGGGTGATATGGAGATATAGAATTCTTGTGAAAACTGGACACGAACTATTAATGTTTTATCAGCTTTTTTGGGAAGAATTTTACGGAAACGAAACATCTTCCGATGCGGCACGGCTTTTAATCAAAGTTCAGAAGGAGCTTGAAAATTTTAAAAGGTTCGATAAGAAATTCACTATCCATGATTCATACTTGACTGTTCGACCGGGACACAGAGAACATCTATCTCAGCTTGGGACGAATGGAGAAAAGCGGATGTATGAACTTTCAAGTTGTGTAGTTCCTGTTTTCGTCTCTGTTATTATCTATAATGCGTCCTTTTCCGCAAGTACTCTTCAAAATTCAGCTCTATCTGCCATGCAAACGATGTTGGTCACGTGCGAGAGACAAAAGCTTTGGGGTACCATTGTTTTTGTGAGGTGTTCCGTGTAGGTAGTCATTTCAACGAAGTTAAATACATTTACGAAAATGCATGTGATCGTATTGAAGGCGGGAAACCTCAGAAAGGTTATGATCAAATTATACTGTCCTTGAGACGGTTCCATGGCTCATATCAGAAGTGTAATGACTTAAACTATCATCTCAACAACCGCATGGGTAACATCAGTAACTTCAATATATTAGGAGGAGATTGTGGGGAGTTCCTGAATTTAGATTTAGATTCAGTAAGTTTTCACGCGTGTATTCTGTCTTCGATACAAAAGAATCAGTTAAGCATCGATGAGGGAAATTAAATGAGTTTCAAACAGAAACGGAAAAATTCTTTAAGTAATGGTTGGGTATGCATATCAGATAGTAGTATACCTGAAAAGGTAAGCAAATCAAAAGTTGAGGGAATAATTCGATCATTGAAATCACATGGTTATGATTATGTCCAAGTATTGGACCCAATGATACATTGTATGGAAATTACAGACAGTATATGAATCATACATGATGTTCATGAAAATCATAATAACATTAAACCTGTTCGTAAACATTCACCCAATCATCTGACCGATGTCTTTATTTTATTCAATGATGAAAATGATGTAAAGAAGCATGTAAAGGACGTTTTTGCTCCGCAGACTGTCATTTATTTTATTTCTAATTTCTTTCCTTTTCGAACATGAAAGAGCCTTTACCTGACTACGTTTTAGGCGTTGCAAGCTCACCACACACCCTTTTACTTGTCAACAATCCCAACCATTTTCACATATGACATTTACAACAGTTCTTCGTACGCTGCGCAGACCGAAACGGATTGCAGGTGATATTGCATTGACACGCCTTATTTCTGCAAAATCATCTGTCACAACATCAGTTATATCAAAGCGGATGATGTCGCCAATGGCACTATCAAAATCGTCGCAACGAACGGTCAAGTTCTGATATTTCATTTTTGCCAATGACACCATCAAAAAGATCTCCTCCGTTGATACATTTATAATATCAGTATTCATAAAAATTGAAACAATTTTCAAAACAATTTTCAACAATGCTAGGCTACATACATCACCTTTACTGTTACTATCTGCGCGACCGACAATGACTAATGAAATGGAAAATACTAACAAAAGAGAACAACTTGAAGAAATGCATCTACCTCCACCTCTAGCATCCATGTCATTCTTGGCTGTGCTACCGTCACGTACAAGTACACCGAAAGTGTTCATACCTTGAACCACATCATCATCTGTAAACCGATCAAAAATTCGGAGCAAGAAGTAGTCTCTAGAATCGTCATTAATTTGGGTTCTGCGATCTACTATTCCGTTCCCGGACGAACCATTGTCAGCATCACCCATTTCTGATTGCGTGGATCCATCAACATGGTGATTACGGTAGGTTTCTCCACTAAAATAAATTACCATTTCGTGAAATGTTCATTCCTGGTATAATGGAGTAGTTTTCAAATCATCAAGGGTGACAGTTGAGAACCGTCAGATTTATACAATTTTTTTGTGTCTCTTCAGATCTTTTCCATCTGTTCGTCATCAGCCGAAAGAACCATGTACTATTGCACAATTTCTTTAAGTACAGAAGAAATCGTGTAACTGGAACGTAAGTTAATCTCGTGTAGGCAAAGTCGCTCCCAAACCCGTCTCTTCAACGAATTTTCGCAGAATACACTCAAAAAAGCAAACGCAATAGCAACAAAATTAACAGTTCGATTCATACTTCTAACTTTGTCCTTCCAATCAGTATTTCCATCATCATATTCTTCATCTTCCACATAACTGTTACGGTTGACACTGTTCGAAATTGTTTATTTCATATTTCCAAATTGATTATACTTGTCATTTTGTTTTCTCTTCATTACCATTACCTGCAATTTCAAGAATAACATCATGCTTTATAGTCAGAAGCATGTCATCAAATTCTTTAAGGAAACTGCCGTTTCTCTGTTCGTTACCGTTTAAAGCACTGTAATTATCAACATTTGTTTAAAGCAACGGAACTTGTTCTAAATTACGTACAGTCTGGTTCCCTGATGGATAAATCCATTTCATTAATGGACGGGAAATCTTCCAATCGGAAGCGTTAGAAGGTACTTCCCAGTTTGTAAGTGCATATCCAAGGTCCGAGAAAAGTGCAATCCTCCCTCGATCACGAGCATCATGTATTTCCATAGTATCGTCAGAAAACATTTGGTCAATAGCTCGTTGAACTAATTCTCCCT
>JAULBU010018000.1:0-20363 GCA_032358235.1 Odonthalia washingtoniensis | reverse complement strand
TTTCTTTTTGTATTCTGTTCCTCGTCGGCCTACGTGGCGCACGGTTGATCTATCGAGTGTGGACAGACCAATACTGGTTTGTCGTTATAGGCCGAGACGGACCGATTCCACCCTACTGCGAGTGGTATCCCCAGCCCTCTTCGCTGCCGGCAGTTAGAAGTAATCCCAACACGCAACGTACACCTCACTGTTTAGTGCGGCTACGTTCTTGGGTGACATGACAGTCAAGTTGCCTGATTGGCCTTTCTAGAGTGATCTATATTTTCGGTTGTCGGGGGTTTTGATATTGTGTATCTTTAATTATTGTTTTTCCTCGTTTCAAGCTGCGCATCGTTATATTCACCATACACCGGTTCCGTCTGCCGTCGTAAATAATTCACACGTGGCCGTTTTGAAGCGAGCTACTAGAACATCGTACAGTAATTGTACACTAGTTCCACGATTCGCTAATCGATTTGGTCATGCAGTGTCACTTTTCGAGAAAGCCGAATACTGTAAATACCCCCTTACACACGTGTGTGTGTCGCACATTTTTACTGACCGTGTCTTACACGTGGTGAACCCAAAACCCTGATTCACGAGTTAATTTCTACTGTACGGCGCATTGTTGCCGCCTGCACGCGACGCCTTGTTGCATCGTGTATGCCCGTGCAGGCCATCCCAAAGCCAGTCAATTACTGGCCAATTTTTTCCCACCCATCACTCCTCCTCCTTTTTTCCAACGTATCGATCGAACCTCCTCATTAGATTTTCGACAATTCCTGCGGAACCTGCCATGACAGAGATATTTCCGATAAATTGTTCAGAAGAGCACAGAATGCAAACATTTCTAGAACTGGTTTCTTAAACGTAAGCGGTATTCGTCGACGGAATTCGGTTAGGAAATCTTGAAACAGAATGATATTAGAATCAATCCCAGGTGGGGGGATATCGAGGAAAAGACTACAAAGTCCAGTTTCTGCAACTATTCGCTTACATTCCTTGGCGGATAGCCAGAATTTGTACATCGTGCATACTATAGATAGCCAGTCACGTGTCAGAGATTGGTCTGCTGCTGAAAAATATTCATTTGGGTGTGTGTTTCACTCCAACCAGTTACTTGAATAGTTGGTGCTTCATCTCCAAAACCATTTCCAAACAATTCCTGGCATGTCCAAAACAAGAAATCGTATGAACCCACAGCTCCAATATTCTTTGTTCGATAGGTGTATCAAGTTTCTCAATGGAATCACGCCTACGTTCAAGTGAAGATGGATTATCCAAAGGAATGACTCCGTCGGCAACGATGATATAGCAATCCACCAGATGAAGTAGCTGAGCGTGATATACCACTTCTTGGCTGTGGGTGCATTTTTAAATGCGTTGCAAACCGTCTACGACTTTGTTTTGCAACCAAGACGCTTTAGATACAAACGTATGCAATTTTTCTGGCGGTGAAAGGACACTTGTGCTTGTGAATATGCTGTCGAGCTTTGATTGCAATCTGTTAAAAATCTGTGCTGCACAGAGTAATGTACAGTAAAGAGAGAAAAGTTTCATAGACTTTACACCGTTTTTTTTGTCTTCCTCATCCGATTTCAGCAGTCGACTTTTCTTCTGTGACCCGTTCGATGCAGTTGCGCCACATATTGCCAATTCCGCTTCTCTCCGTTCCTTATCGCTTGCCAACGATTTGAAGCATAATTTGAGCAGTAGCTTTGCTATTACGGTGATAACATGATACGGGAAGGAATAAACACTCTGGTGTGAATCGAACATTCCAGTTTCGACAGGATTACCTTCTTCTGACTTTGGAATATGACGTTTTTGTTTCCGCAACTCCGTTGCTAGATAAACTTTAGGCAGGTTTTCCACCAATTTGTCGTCAAAATACTTGATTCACAATTAAATTCACATTGATTCTGTCAATTTTTCCTTGCATATGTACCAAATTCGTTGATAAAAACGCATGTAACTAAGCCGTCGACTGTGAATATTTTCGCAGTACATGGATTACGAACGATATAAACCTTTCCTCCCTGCCATCCCACAAAGAGGACAGAACACATTATCGGTGTGGCATAACATTCGCTGCTGCCGTGACATCTGAGTAGTCAACATAGAATGCAGCTGGATCAAGAAATATTTTAGTAGTACGGTCATGAGGGTCTACACCATCGACACCGTGAGCTGTTGCAGAGAATATGTAGTCTATGATAGGGGGAATAATATCATTCGAAGACTGTCCATATCGGGAATCTGATAGAACTCGAACAGCACCTGCAGATCTTCTCGATTCAATGGTAAATCCCAATGAAGTATATAGAAACCAGTTACAGACTTTATGTTTGTCAAAGACTTATATTCGTTCAATCCGTCTTCGTATAGCGCAAAGATATAGATATCAAACGGTCTTCCATCCTGTAATACACGGTTGCCAAATATTTTACCTCGGTATAGACGTTGATGAGGTTCCTCTGTGTTTGCATACCATTCCGCTGCGTCGACGACAAAATTGGAATCCATAAAGATAAGGAAGTGTGTATCTTTCATTTTCGTGCTGTTCAGGCAGTATATCTTTTCAGAAGGATGACCATCTGCTTGCACAACAAACGAAGCCACTACAAGACAAATGAGCGACCTAAAATGTTGTGTTGATACCTTTGGTCTGATAATAAGACAAACATCCCCAGATAGCAAGTTGAGAACTTTGTCGTGGATAGATCTATGTCGTGTATGTGCCCCTGGACCACTGATATTATCTGTACCAAACCTATTTCTTTTCATACTAAGGCGGTTGTGTCTGGCTACACCATCATGATTCTTTACATTCCTAGAGTATGACCTCGTGCACTTCTGTGCAAGTCCATACAAAACCAGCTCGTCGTGACCCATGGTTCTGGCTACTCCTTGCCTGTTGGTGTTAACACAATCGTTACTAGAATTTTCAACGTATCACATGACTCAAACGTTTCCCAGTACACATTTCGTCCTACAATAGTCAAGTTGAGAACCACTGGGCACAATGGGCTAAGCATCATTTCAAACATCAACATCAATATCAACATCCGGAGAGCAGGGTGGTATATTGCACTGGAATATTACTTCGTTCTCTCCATATACAGGAAATGAAGTCCTGTAATTACCTACCCAAAGTGTGGATGTACTGCCTGAGGCTGCTTCGCGGCAGAAACCTATTAGTGCGTTTTCAATGTTGAGAAATGTTTTTCGTTCCGACGTGGATGTTTGTATAGCTCATTAGATGTCGCAAACGTTCTCACGTCGCTTTTTGCCCACGCTGAAGGGAAAACAATTCAAGCGCAATTCCGGGGGTGCTGCTTTTCTTTATGAATTGATTCAACATGTCTTGTTGTATCGACATATTTTCAAAAATCTCGGATGAAGTGCGACTGGCTCCGTGTGAAGAAAGTTTACAGCAAATATGGTTTGTGAGTACTTTGCATCTTTTTGTACGTCCTCATTTTTCCAGAGCTATTTGTACTTTCCATGGCAGAAACCATCCACATATATTGTATTGCACCGGAGCGATTTGGACCCGATATGGCCATATAGGCAAACATGTTTTCGAAAGATATCACCGTTGCCATTTTATTTTTCCTTTGGTGAATAATTACTGTATTGTTGATATTTTTGACATTCGAAACATTAGAGTCGCCTTCTGGGACGCCTGTATTACCATACGCGCTCCATCCATGAGTAAATATACAGTCCATGCTATCGATAGCCTCATCGCTATTGTTATAGTCCATGAGATAGGGAGAAGCTTGCGGAAGAAGGTTGTTTTCAACAGTCCATGGAATGTCAATCGCAGCTGGGTTCATTTCTTCCCAGGTAATATTGTGGTTTTCGTCTTCTACGTGTACATGTTTACTGAGATCTGCACGTACTCTCATATCGCCATTACTACTGCTCATCTTTTTGTTTGGTGCACTTTATCCTGTCACTTACCAGATTTAAATGATTCTATTGGAGGTGGGAGTTTCGTTAGTAAACATTTCAGTGGTGATGGTCCTGAGATACTATTTTTACTTTATAGTTTAAATTGTACACAGTAGTGAAGTGGCACTGGCCACACTGTTGATCATCTATCTCTTTCCATGCAGCCTGTAATCTGCATGGTACACACAGTAATCATGTGACACTGGCCACACTATTACTAACCTCTCTCTCCAGCCGACATATAATCCACATGCTACACACAGTAATCAAGTGGCACTGGCCAAACTATCAATTACCCCACTCTCACTCCAGACGGAACCTTCTGGTCCACCTCAGCTCGAACACCGTGTTATACATTTTTACTCCAAGCTCCAGCGACGAAGACAACTTTCTACGATTCGGCGTCTTGACGTTCTCATTTTACTATAAGAAAGCCATTAGCACCTTTCTCTTTTCTTTTCCTTTCTGTTTCCCTACTTCTTTACGTTACAATAATAGACTTTCTAGTTTCTATTGTTGCCTACCCAGGTATGAATACCCAGGACAAGAGATAACTCAATCAGTACAACTACTGATTCCTGCTCGTCTGCAGGTCCGTTGCATTTCCTTTGTAGTCCTACTTTGGCCCTACGACCATCCTTCTCGTACTACAGCATCTTACCGACATACCTCGATACCTTCATAATGCAGTATCGCATTTACCCAAGAACTATCGACCCCGGCCACCTTGCGTGGCCAACATTTTATCACACGTGGCAGTGTACGGGCCAAGGACTTGATTGTACACCACCTCGCACCTGCCAATTGTCTGCTTAGGATACCGTCGAACACTTACCTCGCTTTATCCACAGGTGTTGGCTGCGTTAAGAGAACTTCAATACCCTGTTAGGTAGTGATGTTGGAAAGGCTCGAAATCCACTTGAACTGCACCCAGTGATAATATGTTCTTCTTGACATATCAACAATAGGACAGCGCACTCGTAGCGTTTAGTTCGCATATAGTTCCTCGTAGTCACAATTTAGATATAGTAAGGTGCACATTGTTTCTTGGTGGAAATTATGTATTAACGTTTTGGAATAAAAAATTATTACTAGTAAACCCTTCACATTTTTATGTTACTAACAAAATTACGTATTAGTAAACGTACTAGAGGAGGGAGACAGGAAGGTGCGGTGAACATAATATATTATAAAGAAGGCCCGTAGCTTTCTTAGTGAGTCATATGGGTATAAAGCGGGGCCATAAACGCCGGGAAATTGAGTAACAAATCATCCGAGTCCCAAAGGAGGAGGAAAAAGCGGAAAATACACCTTCTGTTATTTGGTGATGTGAAATTGTTCTGCAATCAAAAAATAATTTATTGATTAGAGTATTTTTTATATGAAGATATTGTTTCAATGTTTGAAAGAGAAGTGAAATTATTGTGATTTTTCCACACTTTTTTGGAGATTCATTGAATTTGAAAAATTTATAAAAAATATAATAAAACATTATATAATTTTTAACCTGTTTACGTTCAGGTTGGAAGACCGTCCTATATCCATCAATTTTGAGTTTCGTGGACTAGTACACAGAGACTGTAAACAATAATCCATTATTCAATAAAGGTTTGTAATTTAAACATTGAAAATTAAGATACCGACCAAATAAAGGTGAGATTGGGGAGGGGGAACCATAAACTAAAAGTGGTAGGGGACACGCTTGATGATGATAATAAAGTGATACATGATAAGATAGCCGGATATGATGGTATCATTGTGAAACCAGATGATAATGTTGTCTGGTTCCTTCAGATCGTGTTGGTAGTAGGATTAGCGGAGAATTGCATTTGGTAATAGTTGAAGACCCGGGGATTGAGAATGGATGTTAAATGCAGTTGCTCTCTGGTGATCATTACATGGGTGAAATTCCAGATTGATGTTCAGGATAACAGCTACATTAAGGGAGGCCTTGTATACAATCGTCGATGCCTGAGCTTCGAACATTACGCAGATGATTGCCTGAGGCGTCGGTGCATTATATGAAACGTTTTTGGAGAATCATGTGCACGATTTTGATGACTTTACCAGATACGTATTGGCAAAAATCGAATTGGATGATGACGGTATTGATTTCTATGATGGATTTACTAGGTAGATGAGGTGGATGAAGACGATGTGGGCGGTAAAGATGGAATTTATGCAGATAGAGTGGCACGTGGAGGCAACATAACCGACAGTAATAGTGGTCAATGGTGTCAACGATTTCGTGGTGCCGGTGGTTAGTAATAGTGGCTGATGGTGTCAAATTTTCAATGGTGACTGTGATCCCGTTTCCCTATTTGGGCCAAAATACGTACACGTTGACATCTGTGAGAATTTTGACACGTGTAAGAATTTTGACCTTGAAAACAACGTTCAAACACATATATATCCGTAGGAAAGATCGTAAAGAAGCACCAGAAAATCAGAGACAGAACAGCACAACCAATGTTTATGGATAAAGGTGGAAGTACAATAGTTGGGAACCTGTAAAGATGAATAGTGACGTATTAGTTGAAGCAATGATTCGTAGGACATTTCATAGTTCTGTGCAGCATGCAAAGTTTCGGTAAAGTATTGACTGAAGTACTTAGAAACCGATAATTCTTTAACGCTGCACGATTTTCTAATTCCAGTCTTGCAGCAGTTTTTCTGCACATTCTAATCAGTAAAAGAAAGGAGATGTACTGTTTTGGTCATTTTATGGTACAAACGCTATCTAGGGTGGTTAGTTCTATAGTAATGAAATAATGAAGGCATGTGAGCGATAAAAGACGAAGGATACCACCCCCGGTGATCAATAATCCATTTGACGAGAATAGTGCGGTTGAAGATGAATTTGATACGATGGTTGTGACCGTCAGTAAATTCAATTCTTTATAAAGAGATTAAGAAGAAAAAAGGGATTTGTGCCTCCGTCTAAGTGGGACTGTGAAATTGTATGATGGAAAATGGGCACGTGTTTTAGAGGAGAAAATACAAAAGCAATAACAATTTGAAGTAGAAGAGAGCGTCATAACTTCTTCCGCATCCGGTTCAAATAGAAGGAAATAAAATAAAGTAAAACAAGAAACGTCATCTGCGCTAACAGAAATGAATATGGAACATCATAGAAAAAGCTTCTCTTCTTCTGTTGTTGACTAATTCACTCAGTAAATAAATAAGATGACTCCATCTGTGCATCAATATATATCCGAAGTTACTGAGGTCTGGTGTTTTAATATGAATGGAGAAATTCAGTGGCCTCCGAACAGGATTTTAATTGAATGTGATGATGACAACCCAAAATTACGCGTCTGGAGAGGACGTTTTTTTCGCAGGAAATACATCCGAAAAGCACTTCAAAAGTGGTACGAGTCGTCATCACCTTGGCCCTCCTTCATGGGACTTTGAATTTTGAGAGGATCGAAGAATATATGTACATGGTATTTATGTTTCGAAATGTCCTATGGCGTTGGAAATTAACGGATAATTATTCACTTGGAACAAAAAATTGTTTCCAACTTTGTTGCAAAAGCTGTAATTAGTTTGCTTCGACGTAATATAGAGTCTCCTCCTTCTAAAGATATCAAAACTTTATTTACAAATGCGCATCTACAAGTGTAGAACTTTTAAATAGATTTGACGTAGTATGTGGCAGACGTACGGTACTCGTAAGCAAAGAGTCGAAGAAGTTTTTCTAGGTTGTATTGGTTTTAGAGACATTATAGCCCCTATAAATCGGGACGATACAGGTGATGTAAGTAGAAGAAGTAAGCAGAAAAAAGATGTATAAAAAATGCGACATAACGTTCTTGATAATGGTGATCGGAATATTGCATTTTGGCAGACGTCTGAGTATGACGTAATATGCGAGAAAAGTTGGAAAGGAATAATGGTATGAAATTTTCCTGAAGCGTCTCTAGATGATTTATTTAATACAGCGGAAGCATTAAAGACTTTTTTACCTTTAAAATGTTTACTCTACAAGTCGAGATGCATGCATTACCATGCGTTTACTACGATTATATTCAATTATCACAAGTATAGTAGATTCTTTCAAATATGAGCATGAAGCTGGATATGAAGATAAAAAATGTCAAGATAATGCTACAGATGGTGAGCAAACGGGCGATGTAAGTAAATATTGTCGATGCAACCTACTGTCAACTGTCTGGTTACGAGAAGTAAATGGGGTGAGCGTGAGGTGTTGTCAGTTTCTCTGGTCTTTTATTGTTAATAAAGGGAATTGCAATTCTGGTTATCCGCAATTATTCGACTGGAGTGGTGACGCGATATACTGTCGCGGCTACTCGTCGTTGAAGATTGTCCGAGTGGAAGACACAGTTTGTGTTCTACTTCAGCGCTTAGGTTCACTACTGGAGCGATCTGGCACGCGTGTTGTGGCGCGTGGGGATCGCACTTGCTCCTGACGCCTTTGCTTACTCTGCTCAAGGATTGTTGGGGTTGAGTTCCATCTTCCGCTCGTATTGAAGGTTCGGTGCAATTTCTGTTTCTATTGTTAGTTCTGGGTTTTTGTTAATGTCTACCTTTGTTTATTAAATTAATCTTCCTGGATCAGGCGATGATATGTTTACTACTTTTGAGGTAATACCAAGTGGTGATGATACGTGTACTCATAGAGGATTAGATACTAATTATTCAATTATTCTAGTCCTATCTCTTGTTAGGTCCCACGAGTCGCCCAGTAATTCCGGATCACACTGTTACGGTTTTTTCCAGGCTCGCAGATTATCACTATTTTCCTTCACTACACTGTAAAACTGCCCTTTTTGGAGACACTGTAAAGGTTCCTCATCATTCCGAGTAGATGGGTGCCTTGTCGTGTCATTCAGTACAGTAATTTCTGGTTGCACTCTTTTGCATTCGCTAAATGCATACGGATACTGTTGTCACTTGAATCGTCCCGCTCGCTCTAAGCAGTACAGAACGCTACTTGTACCGGTAAAAGAATGACATTTAGCATTGCGTGCAAGCCCCCGCGTTTCATGGCCGGCATCAAAATTGACTGTCAAGCGCTCTTTAGTTTTTGCATTTTGTGCGCATTCCGTTTACTCCTCCATGTGGTATATGCCTTGGGTTCTTTCTTTGCTCCTAATAATCTTTCGGATGCGATCGCGTCTTCGTGCTACCTTCGGCGTCTACGCAGTATTTCCTGCGTCCTTACGCATCTTCCCGTATCATGTAGATATTCCTTTTCCGCGTTGACATAGCAACATTGTCACTGTGCTCATCATCATTGTCAACATTCTTCATATCGCGACATAATTATTCTCACGATCATCGCATCATAATCATCATGAGATATTGTCATCATCATATTCTGTGACATCACCATTTTCCTACTCATCTTTTATACTCTCATCTTGCAAGGTCATCATTAGTTCATCAAGCAAGATCATCATTGATCACATCCCGCGGCATTCATGATAACTAATCATGCGATATCATCTTAGTCGCTCCCGTAACAACATCATTATCAGGCAGTCATTTTCATTATCATTCATCTCACAACCTCATCATCATCATACAGCATCTTTATCCTCACATCCCGTAACAACATTGTTTATCATTCAAACGTCAGCATCATAGTATCGCAACATCGTCTTTGTCATTCTCACATTATGCACAACATCATCATCAACTGATCTCACATTATCTGCAACATCATCATCAAATGAACTCACATTATCATCATCGCATCCTGCAACATTCACAACAATTGATCATGAAACATCAGCATCATCACATCCCGATACTTTCACCATAATTCATGCTCCCGCAACATCATCTTCATCTTCATTATGGGCTGTGTCACACGAACCGGTCCGCACACTTCGATCGGACATAGTAAAATCGACACTCCAATCATTTTCCTTCGTGCGACACGGCCCACCGATGGGGCTTGAAAGTAAATTTGTTTGTAATCATGATTTTATTCAGCGGTGATGTTGTGGTGAGGACTGCTTTGTTGAGAGGGTCCGCTGGGTTGTCGGTTCCAAGGATCCAGGAAATGAGACCGAGTTATCCGATGTCATAGCTTTGCCTTTAAGCCAATACGTCTATTTGTAGCCTCCTCTCCGTGGTCTGACCGTCCTTTGCACCAAAGTGGAAAACAGTCTTTCTGTCGATTAGTGCTTCAATTCGAATGGCCTTTCCAAAAATCTCATCTATCAAGTCTTTTAAAATAAAACTGAAATCAAATCCCAAGACTAGGGCTTGGATTTCTGCTACCATCACGGAACGTGCAATGCGTTTGCATTTGTTCGAACCGTAATGAATAATGTTGCAATTATCTTCCTCATCTTCCATTTAAATCAAGTTGAAAAGTTGGCTTTTTAATCCATCTGCATTTTCAAAGGAGGCGTAGAGAAGGAATATCAAACTAATATTGTTGATGTTCAATAGTACGAAGTTAAGAACTTGGTTGCTTGTATCCTTCAGGAATTTAACAGCTTTGCGGAGCGACTTGAATTATTGTTCTGTCGTCGGTTTTTTCCCTGGTGCCACGAGTTGGACTGGTGCGCATAAATCAGGGCCAACGTTTACGCAAATGTATTGCATCTGGGATCGTTGAATTGTAAATCCTGCTTGTTCTGGTGGAAATTGAAGTCGGTCCATATTTTCAGTTTGTCTTATCTTGAGGACATGTCGGAGTATGGTGTGTATAGTTATACCGTTAAAGCTGGTGGGGTCTTGATTAATGAGAGTTCCAGGTTTTCATCGAAACGTGGTTGAGGCGCGCTCTTATTTGCCGAGGAAAGAGGTCGATACGAGTCCCAGTGAATCATCTAGTTGAAATAATATTAGGCCATCGAGGACATCATTCAATCATTTGATTAAGAAGAATGGGTCTGATTCAGCGCGTGTCATGTGGAGGGTTTAAAGATAGTGCGTAAGGTATGTTAAATACCAGCGCAGAACGGATTCGTGTATACCGTATAATGGCTTAACGACCTCCAAAACATATCCAGGAGGGAGCCTTAGTTCTTTGTTCATCTGGTGCTCTGATATACAAGTCCCTTTTCAAGTCAGTATGGGATTGGATGTAAGCTTATGTAATATCACGAGTGTATGCGCTCATAAGTAGAATGGCGACAACGATAGGCAGAGATATCCTCTGGGAGAATCTTTGATCAGTTGGTTCATTCGTGGCAATTGAGGTCGCGTCGGAGTCGGCGTATTTTTGTGTAACTAAATTTCTCTTCTTCTGTAATTCCCCCTACCTTCCTCAACTCATATATGAACCTCGACCCAAATATCCTGCCGGTTTCCTTCATGTCAGATTAGTGGATTGGTACGAATGTTCCGTCTTCCAATAGTCCTTTCAACTCGGGTTCTCTAGATTCTTCAAATCTCTTCTCCTCCGGTGGTCCCTTCTTGAGCTTGACCTTTCCCGGTTTGGTTACTGGGTCCATCCCATCCGTTCTGTCGGCATCATCATTTGTAGTACTAATGGCTCTCGTGGTCTGCGTTGGCGTAGTTCTTCTTCAAACCAGCGGCTGAAATAATTTGGTCTGTGCACGGTCCGTTTTAGTCAACTTGGTATCTCATCGTGGAGGTTTCCAAAGGCTTCACGCAGAACAATCTGAATACGTTCCTTCGCCTGAGCAACTGAATCACTGCCGTCTCACTATCCACAGAGATGAACTTATAAGGTCCCTCCTACCGCTTCGTCTTCGTGCGGTACACTAAAACGGACGAGCATAAAGGAAGGTACTGAACGCGCTGCGAAAAGTCTTCTGCTTTGGGACCGAGGGGATGTTGTAACGAAAAGGATATTCGTCGTTTAGCCTGTTCCTTCTGGACAGTCCGTTTGGATTCTTCAATCATCTGCTGTCTCTTGAGTTGGATTGGTGGAGGGGCTGTCCTGGCAGGACGAGGTAACGCTACGAATAAGAGAAACATGGGACAAAGGATTTATAGTCTCATGGTGGAATTAGTTGCGTATACTGACTTCTGGAGGCACTTGGAGTTGATAAATCCTCCCTTGCTGAGATCCTGCTAGAATTCAGTATAAGAGCTTCGTGGTGGAACGTGATACCTCTCCACGATGCCGATGGAACCTGGATATTGATCAAGGTCTCCTCCAGTTTAATCCCCGCTGCTTCGATCTTGGAATTGATCTCCCTCAAAATATAGGCCGACTCCTGGTCAACTACCAGGAAATCTGGCGGTCTCATGTACGAGGATATCCATAGTTTAGAGATAAACTTCCATATTTTCACTGCCGACTGATTCAACAAGAAAGAGGCTGCACTAAATCGGATTTCATCGTATCTAATGTGTATCACTGGGATACCACCAATAAACATGGTATCTTCAATCACCCTGTGATTAAACTAAAGCTCCTCTGTCCCAAGAGTAAGCTTAAACATGCGAGGGGCCTTCTAGTTCTGCTGGCATATATTGAAATCATCATCTATTTTCTTCAACTCTACCCTGATCTCATTTATTGGTTTCATGTACATTTATCTCAACAAAAGGTGGTGGGCAGCTCTTACCGCGGGTGGCCGAAGCTCCTGTAATTGATTCTTAGATCTTGTTTAGTGTAAATTACGTAAAGTATAATATTGGCTAACCACTGATTTACGAAGAAGTAGTTCTTCAACGTAAGGGCTTGTCGAAGGGGCCCGACATGCAAGTACTTCCCTTGCAAACTAAGATCTAGTCCGTTTACGATCATATCCTTATTTGAAAGTATCATAGGGATGACTTCATGTAGAATGGAGAACACAACGTCGATGATAAAAACCGTCTGGTTGGAGAAGATTTGTATTGTGGCCTCCCCCAGAACCTTTCGCATCCCACCTATTCCTCTCAGTCCTTTCTTCGTGGATGGTCTTATGGATATCTTCCTGTAAACATCCTTCTGATAGGCCAGATACTGTGCCTTTCCCATCACTGACCGTCTGTTTGCTACCGTATCCAACCGAATTCCATCAAATGATGTATCCTTGTCGCCTCTCAGTTGGTAGCAACTGAGAATGAGCTCATTCAGAGTTTCGAGTGCCAAATCCATGTCGCCACGGTTCATCCTCCCGTGTATTAAAGCACCGTTGGCCAGTGGTAATTCAACGGTTACGACATCGTCAGTTGCCATGAGAAACACATCCAATTCCTTTCCTTAGTCATTATCAACCCATCTTACGAAATCATCTTCCTCCATTTCTACAAAGTTTTCATCATCCATGGATACCATATCTGTTGGCGTATTATTTCACACGCTTCTAGAAGCGCAGAAAAACCGGAAAGCGGTCTAAGGTGACCTTTTTTGTTTCAATTTTCTTTCTGGCTTCCGACTCCCCAGTTTTACATGTTTTGGAATGTAAAACGGTCGAGTGGAAGCTGCATAAAACCATATCTAAAATATTCTATTGGCGCACTCCGGCAAATCACAGAAGGGAAAAATAACATCTCCCAAAACGTACACCACACAACCCCCTGCTGACACTGCACCACGGGGCCAGGCCAAAAACTCTAAAAATCATAATAATACCACCGAATAATATCATCAAATATTCATCTCTTGCACTCACAACCGCTCACTCACAGCTGAGATTCTCACTACAACCAACTGTCTTCCACTCACTACGTGTCACCCTTCTAACAATCTGCCTGGGTTTTCTTCCTACTCACTTCTGTCACGCTTTTGCGTCGGCAAGCTGCCCGTTAAGTGAGCCGCCTCGAAAGTTCCGATTTCATTCCAGTCATAGTGTGCTCCCTAACATGGCGCACACTGAGAAAACTGTACGAAGGTCAACGGGAGGTAAGAATACCTGAAAACAACTAGTTGTAAAATCCGCGCGGGTCACAAGAAGTTCATCTGTTACGCCGTATATCGTGAAACACCGCCATGAGAACCAAAAAACGCAATAATAGTACATTATTGAGCACTTTAACTATCAAACCAATAGGGATTCTCATACGGGAAATGACTGCAGTCATGGATGGCCACGTGCGTATATTGGCCATGTGGGGATCATACCTCATATCTCCGGTGTTTTTCCGGTGTAACAAGACACGGTCCATAATATTGAGATGTCAATGCTGGCCATTTGACGGTAATATTCAACGGTAGTCCATTAGAAACTAGAACGAAATGACAAGTGTTGTAGAGGTGAGAATCGTCTTGCAATTAGATTGGACAAGAGGATTGTACGGCCATCGAATATCAACTCTCTTGACTCTAATAATGGATAAGGCCATTATCTTGTAGTTACGATTTTCTTCAGCATGTTCAAACTTCATAGAAACTTCTCCAGGTATCATACGAGGCCTCACTAAGTATAGAAGCTAGAATGGAGAGGCACCACCTCCAAAAAGACGTCGGCGATACCCGAAGAGAACATCAGGAAATACTTCTTCGCAATCTTTTGCATCACCTATAGACAGCTTCTTGAGACTTTTCTTAAGGGTTCCTACCATCCTTTCTGCGCGTCCATTTGACATTACTGCATTCTTGAGGGCAGTCTTCCAGCTAGTAATCCAATCTTTCATGATTTCTGAGATGGCATGAGCTGTGAAACATAAAACATTGTCGCTCACAATCGTTGAGGTGGGGGGCAAATGGACGAAGAATATGTTCTCTAAGGAATGAAATGACAACGTCCGCCGTGGTCATTTCGGTCGCTCTTGCTAGAGGTCATCCTATCATATGTTCAACACCGACTAGTATATAGCGACTACATGCCTTCGAAGAACGGAGCAGTCCAGAAAAGTCAATAGAAAAGATGGAGAACAACCCACTAAACGGGAGAAAGTTCTTCATACGGTATGGCAGTAGAGATTTAGAATGCTGGCAACCTTCGCAACAAAGTACAAATGCAACTATCTCTCCATGTACCTCCGGCTACCAGAATCGAGCCAACATGAACTTTCGAGTCGTATGGACATCCCAATTACCAAGTTCATCATGAAAGGATTTCAGAATACCAAGTCTACTGGACTGGGTTTTTACCAGGCGGGGATCAGAGTTAGTGCGACTTAATAGCTTTCCGTCCCAAACCACAATCTTCTTTACTGCTCGTCGGATAGTCTTAGGCTCTGCTAAGTCGTACTATTCTATTGAACTACTGGATAAATAGAGAACGACGTTTACAAGTCTTGGCGCGATACCTATGGGAAGTGCACCAACTTGGCCTGAACAAACAAGCTCATTTTCATAATCGGCCTCAGAGGGAGGTGGACCTTGACTACACCGGGACAGGTAGTCCTCTGCGCCACTCTCGCTTCCAGCACGATATTCTATCTTGCAATCGTATTCAGCCACAAAGTCTAACTAACAAGCAAGACGTCCATGCAAATCCTTCTCAGCGAACGCATAACGCAACGTTAGGTGATCAATGATGAGAATGACCGGTATAGATGACAGTAGATAGAGTCTAAATTTCTCAAGGGCTAATATGACCGCCAGAGCTTCTCGGTCGCAGGTGCTATAATTGCTCTTAGTAGTGTTCATAGTTCGACTAGCAAATTAAATATGGTGAACACGACCATCCTCCTTCTTTGGGGACATAACAGCTCAAAGGCAACAGATGATGTGTCAGTCTCGGCAATGAACCTCTGTTTGAAGTCGAGGAACGAAAGGACCGAGAGTGAGGTGAGAGCCACCTTAATCTTCTCAAAGGCGATGTTTATCTCTGGGTTCCATTCAATGGGTCCATTCCCCAAAGTTTGCGCATGCAAAGGTGCGCATGTATCTGCAAAACACCTGAAAAATCGAATTTATCACCCGCCAGACCCAATAAATTACGCAAATCGGTATTTGTGATTGGAATCTGGGCAAAGTGGATTGCTTCTATTCTCTACTGATCAACAGAAATGCACGAATTATCTACTACATGCCCAAGAAGCTCCATCCTCGCTTGCACGTACGAACACATTGAGATTTTCAGCTTCAGACCATGTTTTTCAATCAGCTGAAAGAGGTGTAGGAGATGGTCGAGATTTTCTTCTTCTTTCTTGTAGAACACCACGATATAATCGAGATAAATATGAACAAACGGAATACCAGCGAGGATGATGTCCATCATTCGCTAAAAGGTAGGAGGGGCATCCATGAGGCCAAACGGTATGACATCAAAAAGGAAAGTTCCAAACAGGTGAAGAAAAGTCGTTTTCTATTTGCACGTTTCTGACATTCGTACTTGCTACTAGCCAGAAAACAAATCCAGGGTTGACAAAACTACACTACCCTCCAAATCATCGAAGATCTCCTGTATCTTCGGGAGTTGTCAACGGTCAGCTTTCATATTCTGATTCAACGCACGATAGTTCATTCAGAATCTCGGCTTTCCATCCTTTTTCGGAGCTATTACCAAGGGAAACGCCCACGGAAATACAGTAGGGGTGAGAACCCCAGCGTCCAGCATCTTATCTAATT
This sequence comes from Odonthalia washingtoniensis, assembly GCA_032358235.1. Taxonomy (NCBI): domain Eukaryota; phylum Rhodophyta; class Florideophyceae; order Ceramiales; family Rhodomelaceae; genus Odonthalia; species Odonthalia washingtoniensis. The sequence goes on along the minus strand of JAULBU010018000.1, from coordinate 4,018 downwards.
CTTTCCGAACGATATCACTATGACGCGGAGACAAACGACGAGACGGAATATGGATGGGATCCGTATCCACTGACTCGAACGAGTTTTTGATGAGCACATCTGCTGGTCGAAGGTCTTCCATTCCACGATATTTGACTCCTTCAAGGAGAAAAATAGTTTCTCCTAGGACTTATTCTACAAATGAGTCAACATCACACGTAAGAGGCCCATGTTGTGTGCACATTCTGAGTCGCCATCATCAAATTACTAGGTTTCATCGCTTCAAACTGTGAGAACGAATGGTTCCTTTTGATCTTCTTCTTCTTCCGAAGAAGACCCTGAAATTATGTCGGTATCAGAGGTTAAGTACTCACTGTCCGTTTCGCTGTTGGCCAGCCGATACTTGGAGACATCCGGGTCTAAGGACAACTTAATATTTTTCTCGCCAATCTTGAAGCGAGCTACATCTTCTCCATAATCTAACTTGCATCTGAGGCTCCTTATAGTGGAAAAACCAATTATTACATGGAAAGGCCCACCCTTCACCACAAGGTAATCCAGGGCAACCGACACAATATTAAAAGAAACGAGTACACCTTTCAGAAAACCAATTGTCGAGCAATGGGAACCATTAGCAATGGTGATACTTTACTTCGTTGCTATCGGGGTCAGAGAGAGAGAGCTTAGAAGATCTCCTCCGACAAGATATTCGAGGAAGCACCTGAGTCCTGTAAAGCCCAAGCTTCCGTACCATACACTTTCACACATGTCAAACGAAGAGCACATATGGCAGCATCTTCCGGAACTTGAATAGGAATGGGATTGTCAGCTTCAGCTGCAACATTAGCGTTGATAGCTGGAAAGGTCGACTTATCACAAAAAATGCTTGTCAGATCTCTTTTGGCCTCAATAGCATCTCTTTAGAGTAATTTTCCAAATGTCATCCCACAATGGGCGTTGGAGAGAGCTATATATACGTCATACTTGGGAAGCGGCTTCAATACATCCTTCTTGGTGGATCTACTCGCCTTTTTTCGACCAACCCTCTTCCTTGGTCGTGCTGGAACAGGTACGGGATTGACTACGTCATTCATAGGAACGAAACCCTCTGGGTGGGCGATCTTTTGCATGGGATGTCCATTAGAATTCCGCTCTAGGGCTAGAACTGGGTCCATTTATTCATTCTCCATAACAATGCTGACATTCGAATCATTATTTGTCTCATCTTTTTTTTCTTTTCCTCGGTTCTTCTCTCCATCTTTTTGGTTCAAACCAAGCATGTCGCCTCTGAGTGTCCCATATTGTATCATTTCGCACAATGTAAATATCGATGGGATTCTCAGAGCAACGATTATCAAAATGATCAGGCTTACGACTAGACGGGAAGGTAAACTCTAGGTCCATATTGGCACTAATTCCGGTTTGTGACTTTTTGCGTTTTGTGAATCATGAGGTGAGGTTACAAAGTTGATCCGTTGACTCATCAACTTCGTTCTCCACGTTTGACACACGATAGTTCCGGAGAACAAGTAATTTAGTCGGTGAAACATCTCTAGGGGAAGCTTAAAGTGCATTCTTCCCCTTCTGGTAGTCTTTGACGGCTTGCTTCTCCGTCGCAAAGTCGGAACAGCCTCTGAAGATAACAAAATGCGACTATTCCGGTATCTTCACTATTGAAGTGTGGAGTAACCAGAACTTTTCCGCGTTATTGAACTTCGCCGTCTCTAAGGCACTGCCCGTTTCACATAACGAGACGACGAGATCATCGGTACGAAGTCTTGCGGCCATTACATTCTGAATGCGTTCTTATGCATCTTAGATATCTCCAAAGTGATCCATCAGGGCCTCCTTGAGTCGGACAAACGCTGAAGCTTCGGGCTTCATTTCGTCATCAGCCTAGAATTTGTCGAAGAAGAAATCAAACGCGGCGCCGTGGGGGTAGGCAGCCAACTCGGAGTCTTTCTCCTCATCATTTTTGCCTCCGATAACGACATTTTCGAAGTAGAAGAAGAAACGCCTGACATTAGGGTCTCCATAAAACACGCGAGTTGAATTGGCCCTCCATGAGATAACCATGCTGGCGAGTTGTTTCGCACGCTTCTTGAACACAGGAAAAAGTGAAAAGAGTATAAAGGTGACCTGTGTGTTTTTATTTTTCTTTCTTGCTTCCGACTTCCCCGTTTTACATCTTTTGGAATGTAAAACGGTCAAGTGGAAGCTGCATAAAATCATCTCTAGAAATTCACTTGGTGCACTCCGGCCAATCACAAAAGGGAAAAATAATATATTCCGAAACGTACATCACAATATCCAGTACTGCGGCCAGGTCCTCCACTGTCAGGAGTGCCTGAGGGTGCTCCTCCTTTATCATTTCTATGGCTGCGGTGTCCTTTTATCTACTATATTCCGTATTAGCTCTGTGGTCTTCTCCATAGACGTAACAAGCTTTCAGCCCTTTCATTCATTCCGGGTTCAGTCTCTGGGTGTCGGATTCCAAGTCCGTCTCTGGTCACCTCTTTCTCATTTAATCGACCAAAGCTGTTTGGTTTCTCGTCTTACGTCTTAGCCGTAAGCCTCACCCAGAGAATACATTACCTCATTATCATCTTCATCCACGACGCACGCCGCGTTGCTATCTGCCAACCTGGGTTTGTTGGAGAGTTGGTTGGCAATTTTATTGACAGCCTGATTGTTGGTGCGGGGCATGCGATCCCGTATGGTTGGTTGAATGGAGAATACAGACCGCTGTGAGCAGTCTGTCCCTCAAGAATTGATGATTGTGGTACGTGGGATCCAGTTGGTTTTGTAGTGAAATAAACTTTGCCACAAACGTCCTGAATACCGTTACCTCTGATTCCTCCGGATCTTGTGTCATAGAGTGGGAGAGGAACATGGACTGTCACTTGGCGAGGATGTGAGCCTTTTTTCATCGCTGTTGTACCAGTCTCATATCATCGCCATGGCCGCGTTTTAATCACTGCACCTTTCAAAATTATTTGCGTAGAAACTCAACGCACCTCCTGTCAGCATAATTGGCACGGACTTCATCTTTTCTATCTGGGTAGTTTCACACATTCTTCACAGAGTGTGAAATATATTCATACAATTATCCAAATCCTCATCTCAGCTGCCTGAGAATGTCGGATTGATGATGAACTTTCTCATCAAACCATTTATACCGAGTCCCCTCCATTTAACCATCAAACTCCTTTCACCATTCTCTTCATGGTTACTCATCAGATCTTTATCATATGGTCTCTTATCATCTCGAGGACGTTTCCCGTCTCCTTTCTAGTCATCGGAATCGTCTCCATTATCTGGCGGGTTACCATCTGGGTTCCCTTCTAGCTCTTGAGTTTTTCTATTGTCTACCAGGACTGATGGACCACTGATCATCACGGCTGACTGGTCATTGGACTTTTCGACGATATTATGTTGCCTTTCAGGATGAACATAATTCCCTCTTTTCTTCTATTTGTCTGTCCGGTTTCGGTGTAGGGGTGGTGCCGGAGGATCCAAAAAAATTGTGAACATCTGGGTAGTGTATGTAGATTAATTCCTGGATTTATTTATTCTTCGTCCGAATTCTACTTGGATCTCCCTCTTCAAAAATAATTCCATCTAGTAGAATAACAGCGTCCTTCCTCATGTTTTATTGGAATAGGTTCGGAATGTAGTAATGAACTCTAGCCACATTCTGTCACCAACGTCGCCAGTCCCCTTGCAAGCTTTCAGCAATTCCTGTACATGGGTTTGAAGTTCCCTCTTCTGTACCTCCTTCTCTTCATCCGTCGCTGTCCCGGGGAGTGGCTCAGGATCATCCGCAGCGTTCGGATAGGGGGTGGTTTCCGGATCTTTGTGCATGTTCACGGTTACGGTAGCTTCGCTTCCGCTACTGGGGGAAGATTCGGTTGGTGACTGGAATAGACACAACACCATCATCAACTCAGCTCAAATTATCATCATTGCCCACCGCAACATTTACAACAATTCATCATGCAACATCAGCATCATCACATCCCGCTACGATCACCATAAT
>JAULBU010017989.1:0-20366 GCA_032358235.1 Odonthalia washingtoniensis | reverse complement strand
TGATCCTCCTTTATTACACATACACCAACCGTTCGCATATCTACATGATTAACATATCTACCTAGACTCCTGCATCTTCGGGTTTATACTGTTTGTACGAGTTTCTATGTTTCACAGTCCCCCTATTCGGCTGTATCGCAGCTTGTTATTTGCTTGTAATATAAAGTAAGTAAGATTTTGTGTTGTATCAAGATTGTATCTACTTGATAGTAGTTGAAGGTGGAATGTGTTTTTAAGTTATTTGTGTTGTACCAAAAGTTTTGAATGTGTTTTTAGTCATTCTCTTTGTTTTTTGTACCAGGAGGTTTTGAATGTCTTTTCCTTTTGTTTTTTTGTTTCAACATAATAATGATGTTGTGTATAATTAATATTATGTTCGCTTAATATGTCGTAGAAGGTTGAATGTGTTTTTTTGTTTAACATAGTGATGATGTTGTGTATCAGGACGTCTTTTTTGTAAGAGTTTTTTGACGTGTTATAGTACCACGATAATGCACAATAATACCATGTTATAATGCCAGAAGGTTTAAGATGACTTGAATGTGAAAAGGATGGTGAATTGATTGAGGTATTGAAAAGGATAAAGAAAGGTTAGTTGTCTGAAGAGTGTAGAATTATCCATTGCACCGGCTTAGGGGTGTGGCTGGGTGTCTACAGTACTTTGCGCATGGCAGCCTGTGTCATAGGCTTGGTCAAGCCATCGGCAAGGTTGGCTTCTGATCGTACAAGGCCAATATTATCTATTTTGAGCGAAAACCACTCCTGGATGCTGCTACATCTAGCATGAGTCGTTTCTCCGATGTCCTACTCCCTTTCGAAATTCCATCGAAGAGAGATTTGGAATCTGTAAAGAGATCCGGGTTAACATGCGTTTTTGTGAGCTCGCTCAATTCAGTAGATAAATTAAAAGCAGCGTCGAAGAGATCGGATAAGTCCATGAGTTCAGCCGCTATGGCCTAGTGGCACAGTCTCTTCGCATTATACGATCCAAAAACCAATGGTATTACTTGTTTTGATGCATCTGTTATCATGATTAGGAATCCCAGTTGGGAGGAGAGGTCAACATTATTCCCAAATGAAGCGTCATAGTAGCCAATTACCTTCATCGAGCTGAGATCCAATTTTGGGGAGGTGATTGAAATATCTTATCGACGGGCGTAGTTAGTTGCGGAATTGAGTTGCTTCAAAAATGTTGTCTTCGCGTTGATATAGGAATCTTCAGTGATCTGGGCGAGCCTGGAAATTTCAAACAATCAATCGAGTCTTGTGTGTGATAACCAGTCTAGATGCATTCGCATAGACCTGAATTGTGTGAAACTTGAATCCTGTTCTAATGTTTCTAGTTTGTGGAGATAATGTTTCTGTGTCTGTTGCATTATGTGTTCAGGGTTGAATTCCAGTCTGAAACTACTAAAATCCCATGGCAAGGTCAATGGTGGTTTCATATCGAAACTTTCTTCTGTCATTCTTGACAATTTCTTGAACTATGAGTCTCCAGATCTTAGAAGGCCATCAACGTAAGTTCCGCTTAGTCCTGCTAGGCGCTCATATTTAAAAATGAAGTGGAATGATGCGTCTGAGTGTAATGGTGACATATTTAAGTCTCTTTTGTGATGAATTTGTAATATTCGGTACCAGAGATCACCGGAATCAGATAGTCTGTAGAATGGTCTAAGTATTTGCATACACTGATCGGCATTTAGTTGTAACTCTGGTACCGACGATTGTAGCAATAGATCGCATGAGAGGGGAATGGCGGATTGCGGGTAGGCCTGTGTTACATCCGCCGTCCAGGTTTCAAAACCAAAGATATATGCTAGTTCCAATAGAAGATTTATGGAATATGTCTGTAGCGTTTGGCTTGTATGTACCATGAAGTTCTTCAGTTTGTCACTGTTCCCTCCGATGACAAACCGAGCTTTTTGCTTTACTTTCCTATCGATCGTATATTTTAGAGCGAAAACAAAACGTCCCGGCAATATGTTGGCATTGGAGGGTACTTCTTCTTTGAGGATTATTTTGAAGGTTCCTCTGTTAAGAAGGCTGGTTATTTCGTCTCGCCGTGCTTTCGTCATTGCTGGGGTATGAGATCTTGGGTCCTTTTGGCTTAACACTTCGCTTATAAAAAGGTCGTCTTCGATGGACTGTGTGCGGTAGCAGTTGAGGGAAGTATTCAGTTCGTTGGAGAGTGATGTTGATAGAACGTTGGGTGATAGATAAGGCTTGACTTGGATGATGGAATGAGGACGTGGTTTGGAGTTCGGGATGTCGAAGATGTATATTAGTTTGTAGTTTCTATCTAGGTGTGAGACTTTGTATGGTCCTAAATATTCTCCATTCTTCGTTGTATGTCCCTTTTCCCTCCATACCAGTATTTGATCACCAGATTCGTATGTATCATCAGTTGCTTTTGGAGCATTCAGTCGTAACGCTCGTGTCACACGCATGAATTCGATCTGTTTATTCATCCCGTTTCGGATTCTGAAGGCTATATCGCCTCGTTCGTTAGTAGTTAAGCGTCTTTCATAGTCTTCAAGCATGGAAATTCTCGGATATTCGCCGAAAAGAAGTTCTGAAGGGACTAAACCGTCCGGTCCAGCGGTATCATTTAACAATTTGACGGAAAGTGCTAATATGAGATCGAAGTCTTGTTTCGGATGTTCAATGAAGAGCTTACGTACCGTGGTCCTGATTGGTTCGTGGAATCGTTCATATATCAACATACTGTTGTGTGCCTCTATGCCGGTTTGTTCTACTTTGATATCATCTAATGCCGCAAATCTTATGAAGGAAGCCCCAAAGTTGGAACCTTGGTCGACCAATATGCGATTCGGGAGGCCGGTATACAATGAAGTCCAGCATCGTATTAAAGACGACTAAATTGTTTTTGTTTCCATATTTTTCAATCGAACGGCAGCACAGAAGTGTGTGTCTTCGTCGATTATATGTAGTATACTGTGTTTCGTTTTCTTTATGGTGATGTAAAAGACGTCCATAAAGATTCTTTCATTAAATTTAGCTGTATCTGATCCAAAACTAACCCTGAAACGGAGTGGTGCGGAAGGTACCCTTTGAAACTGGTCGCATCTTGACAATATGTCATTTAAGATCTGCAGTGTTTGGGTTTCCACGTCGTTCGGGTGAGTTTTTCTTAATAGGTTGAATAGCTTTGTTGGAGTTGGATGGAAGAAGTGCCGGTGAAGACGTCGAAGTTCTCCTTTGCTGAAGTTTATATGTAGCTTCTCGAGCGGATAAAGTAGAGTATGAAGATGGGATGAAGAGCTCTGGATAGATCGGCACAAACCATTCCTCAAGGTAAAACGTAGTACCTCCATCGCTGAATTGTGTCCTTCGGTCTAACTTATTGTTGACATTATCGATCATTAAGGAATGCTGATCGAGAATTTCAAGGCCAATTAGCGGAAGTATGTTAACGTTCACCACGTCGAGTTGACTTGGATATTTTCGATCGTGTATGGAGTTGCCAGCATGAATCTGACTGTTCCTAGTGATGAGTATATCTTGTCTCCAAATTTGAAGGATAACTTATAGTTGTTGATTGTTGTTGCATTTTTGAAGTGGTGGTCTATGTTCTTTAGTGCAGCTTGTCCAATGACGCTGCGAGGTGCTCCACTGTTCATACAAAAGGCTGGTATAAAGTGCGTGTTCATCTTCATATATTCATCATCGACTTCAACATTGTTGCAGTCAATTACTATGTTTATTTCATTCTGTTATTCCGTTGTCTCCATTAATGTTGTATTATGATGTGATATTTCACTTGTTCCATATGGGGCTGATGTTGCGTATAGGATGTTGGATATCTGTGATGAAATAATCGATTCATCCAGTTCGTTCTTTGTGTTGTCATCGTTGGTTTATTGTAAACTGTTGAGTGTGAGCAGCTGAGTTTCTAAGGTGTCCAATTCGTCTACGTCTTGGTTCTCTTGTTCCAATTAATGTTCGCCATGTCTTGGCGTGTCGAATGTGTCAAGTTCGCAACCATTTATTACGTCTGCCAATATGTAGATTGACTTCTCCCCGTTTTTAAGAGATTGCTTATATAGTTTTTAATTGACCCGGCTGGGCATCTATGCAAGTGTGACCACGGGGAGAATCCACATCTGTAACAGTGTGATCTGTGATTTGGTGTGCGTTGTTGATAATTGCGTTGGTTGTGTTGTTGGGTGGGTTTCGGCTATTTATATTATTGCGTCTGGAGTTGTGATTGTTTTACTTGTATTTATTGAAGTTGTTAGGGTGGTGCTGATAATTTCTATTGCCAAAACGCTTTTGTGGTTGATTTCCGTATTGACCGAAGAGGGTCATGGATAATGATGGATTTTTTTGGAATCTAGCTTATCTCTTTTTTAGAAATTGTTATTGAGTGTGCCAGAGTTGTTTTGAAGCTCTGGTAGCTGTGTTTCTCTAAGATGCAGTTGGTCCTTGGAATAGTTGCCTATTCATATGAGGCGACCGCGGAGTTCACTACTTTCAGCTTAGACGTCTAATTGAGATATAGCGGAAGACACTGATGGTTGAGTAGATTAATGTATGTTGTGAGTTTGGAGATACCCATTACATCGTCGGTTATCTCATGTTCTACCATGTAGTCAGGAAGTGATATGTTGTCTAGTCGTGATTGTGCTTCTTCCTGTCGGTCTGCAGAGTCGTATTAAGCTAACATTATTGATGCCATGGTTTCAAAGTCCATATCGTCGTTGATGTGACTGGAGTAGAATGTTCTTGCAGGCTCCTTCAGAATATTGTTGAATAGTAGGGCTTTCATTTTTTCATCCGGTTGGAGTTGGTTACTGAATCTATTGAAGTCGCGTAGTGCATTTGGAAAGCTCTCTTCAAGTTCGCCGCCGAAGCAGTGATCTTTCAAGTGCCCGCTTATGGCTATGATCTGTCCTGCATTCATCTGAAATGGTTGATATTCTTCCACTTCGACGGAGTCAATGTCATCATCGGGTATATCACCCCTTCTTGTGGGCTGTTGTGGGTTCATGCCTCTCAGGCCAAGCGTATGGTATGTTGCGTTCTTATTCCTGTTCTTCGTAGTTTGTTCACCATTGGTGATGGTCGTTGGATTTGGTGTTATTTGTCTAGTGGTTTCTGAACTTGATTCATCTGTAAGTGTTGGTGTTGCAGGTGAAGCGTGGGTTGGGGTCATTGATGTAGGTTGGGGGTCTTGTTGGTGGAGCATGAGGGTCGAAAATGATTTCACGACCGGCGTTGAAGATCTCAATAACAATATATAGGAAATAATTATTCCGTTTCGTTACATAACCCAGCCACAAGTGTAATTGCAGTGAGTAGTTGTCCATGTCTTGTTGGTCTTGTCTTAACTATGGAATTTTAACTGATGCGTAGTTTGGCATGCCGTATAGTGTGGCAATGTATTTTAAAAGGCCGACCGGTGCGAGTGGCATCCTGAAGTATTCATCGCTGAATAACTTTTCACGTTCAGGAATAGTGCTCAGTAGCTTCTCTAGAAGGTCTTCCCGCTCGGTCGGGAGTGGCAGTGTACTTGTTTCCAAGATTAGGTATTCTTCAAGGAAGTCTTTTGCCACAAGTGTAAGCTTTTTAGCCAAATCGGAGGTTGCTCTGATCGAATCGACCCGACGGCAGCATCTTTTGAAACCCGTTATCATCTCATTTGTGAAGATGGGTTCGGTCATGTTGTTTCTTGCTTTGTATGTTTCGGTTTTTGTTTTTGTTTTTTTGGTAGTACTGTTGGGAGGTGAGATGTTGATTGGAAGGTGAGATTTTTACGGAAGGTGAAATGTTGATGGAATGTGATCTGTTGATGGGTTGACTCGTCGGGCGTTTTTTAGGGAAAGTTTATGGTTTCGGTTCGCTGACCGTTGAATTGCGTCTGGATGGGTTCCGTTAGTTTTTTTTCGTTTCGGTTCGTTTTGGTTGGGGCTCTTCCGTTGTTTTGTTGATACGTATAGTGAGATGTACGGAGGTTATTTTCTTTCTTGTTGTTATTAATTTTTTTTGATTTGATTGATTGATTCTTATTTTTGATTTTTTTGAATTTTTGGTTTTTGATCTTGATCTTTTTTCAAAACGCTCTGTAAGTATATAGGAATCCGGATTGTCGAACTGTATTCTCAGAGTCGTTTGGTGGGTACAAGGAGGTGTACAATCAACGCCTTGGCCTGTATCTACCACCTGTCAGTCTCTGCTATGTGAAGAAGTATTAGTCTTGTTTGACGGTAGAAGTCAGAGGGAAGTAATGAGTGAATGGGTTACTGTAGTATTCAGTTAAAGAGGTAGACGCGGAGACGGTAAAAGTTTGCGCTTTGGGTCAGTCAAGGGGAGATAGCAATTTGGTCTTGGTTAAAGGACTAAGGTAGGGATATAGAGTACTGTACTAATGATAGACGGACGGGCTCGAATCAGTATCAATACTGATCGGTGACTTCTTGATCTGAGTATCAATACCAGAGTCGTTAACAATCTAAATAGTAAGTTTAATATTGTAGTAAAAGAAATTAAAGAGAGATAAAGAAGTAAAGAAAGGTAAAGGTGTGATTGACGTTCTTATACTGAATTAGAACGTCGAAAGCCGAATCAAAGATAGTATAATTAGGCCGAAGATTACCACTTGTAGGTGGGGAGATAGGATGTTTGTAGTCTGAAGATCACGACGTGTAAGTGTGGAATAAAATGTTCTAGATTATAATGGAATGTGTTTGTAGTATACCGTATAGAGCGTGACCTATGAATCTAGAGTGTGTAGATTTCCATCTTCTGGTTTATACCGTTTGTACGAGTTTTACGTTTCATACAAAAGCCCTGGACATGTCCCAGTTCGATATCGATCGCTCATTCCACTTCATCAAACGTAACTTGGACCTGGCAGGTATTTCAGGAACATAGGTTGACGATTTATTAAGGGCCGGGGATTAAATATTCAAATCACTCTCAGTTACTACTGAGAAATGCTTCGACATGAAACCTGCAGAACTACTACTCTGTGACTTCTCAGGGTTCAGACAGCAACATGGCGACAACAACGTCCTCACCCAAACACAGCGGCCCTATCTTGTTGAGGCTATTTGTATGCTGCTCGGTGTTCGGGTTTTCATCCCCCTTTCCTTTCTTTTATCCCACCCTAAAACTGAGTCCTTTCCCTCGTCTTAAGCTTGTTAGCTTTTCCTCCCTCTTTCTGGTTTTTAGGATCCTTCCCTTTTTCCACTTTTTGTCATATTCAGTTATCGAGGTGTGACAACCTTTCTCCTACGGCTACGATGTAGCCCGCTTACGGAGTGGTGGTGATGTTGCCTTGTTGACGTGTACAGATGGCAATACCTACCCTGGTATCTCGGTAGGCCCTTTTATCTTTGTGGTTGGACTCGCTACTATCGGGTGGTTTAGTACGTAAGCTTTCACCAGCTACTTGCGTGGTTGACGTCGTTGTTGGATCTGATCTTTTCGGGATGCAGCGGAGTGTTGGGTATAGTTGCGCTTTATTTTCATTCTTCTTTTTTCTTTCTCCTCATGACGAGGCCACCTCCTTTTTATATGACATTAAATCCAGCAATGGGAGGAATATTACTCGTGTCCTATTCTTCCGTAATAATGATATTAATTAGAACATGGTTCTAATTATGATCAATGTATGTACACGCGTGAGTGTAGTAATTTATACACAATTGTTTATCCTGTCTTTATATACTTCCTCTCTGGTATCCCTTCAACTACCATATCAACCGCTGAGCATAAACTTGTATTGTTATATCATTTCCTGCCGTCACCTTGAGTGATCCTCCTTTATTACACATACACCAACCGTTCGCATATCTACATGATTAACATATCTACCTAGACTCCTGCATCTCGAGTCCACTGCAACATTCTCTACATTTCGCTCAATTCGAATGCGACTGGCTTGGCTCTCCCATACTAGGCCAGACTGTACATTCGAGATTTCTCGACTTGCACAAATAACGGAATCTCCATTCTTAAAATCACCTGCAACATACCTATCATTATTCAACAGCGCAACTCAATACGCAAAACGCGACAACGTTTTTATCCTATTTCCAAGCCTCGGCATTCAATCTCTCCACATCATTGGCTCAGACGCCTTCTTCACCAACAACTCCGACTTATCGTCTCAACTTGGTAACCTAATTCTACTTACCGACTTAACAAACAACGTCGTTCCAACCATTTTCCTATCCTACAAGTCCAAACGTCTCTACCAATCAGCCATGGCTGCCGAAGTAATCGCATTCGGCGATCTCTTCGACACATCCTACACCCTTACATCCGAGCTCTCTTATCCCATCAACCGCATAACTCAACTCAATCTCTTTACTGATATAAAATCATTGTTTGACTTTTCCAGTAAAGGCTAGGACAAGTGAAAAGCAGCTGATGTTGGATGTCGCAGCTGCTCGCCAGGGGTTCAAAAAGGGGAGAATTCTAATATCGCATTGGTACGGTCGGAAGCCAACATTCCTGATGGTTTGACGAAACCCATATCACAATCGTAACTCAGAAATGTCCTCCAAACCGATACCCACTCCCCCAAACCGATTCAATGGCTTATTCGACACAGCCTAGACCAAAATAGCCCGAGATAAATCGTTTAATGACATACAACTCTTCAGAATGACACTTCCTTTTCATCATCGAAAGAAACTCATCTACAAACTTTGGACTTTTAACTTCTTCTTTCACAACATAATCATTCGGAATGATGGGAATCATAGGATCCCTATGATTCCCCTTCTCCACTTAAATTCATCCTATGAAAAATAACAAAACCGAAATGGTGATAAGGTAAACACACATATTAGAATAATATCTTCGTATAACATATGCCATCATTCTCATGAAAATATCAAGATGCTCACCGCATGAATGGGGGACTGGTAAAGTAGATACAGTAGATCTACGTTTTACCTCACTGTTAACAAACCTATGGTTAATATCACTCTGATCATTACAGTACCTGGCGTTCCCCGCCGCACTACTTCATACGACCACTTTTATCATACCTACTGTACACATATTACACGTAGAAATATCCAAGACACTAGCCGAAGCCCTAAAAACGAAACTAAGCTTAAGCTACAACAATTCACAAAAATGACCAACTGTCTGGAATTTGTGCTTGACATTTTTCTCCTTATAAGAATGACATTCACATCTTTCCCTTACACTCTCTTTCTCTCTCTCTTCATTTGTCAATATTAATACGTGTAATAAAAAATAAAAAAGGGCTTTGATTTAGTTTTGTGTTGTTCCGTTCTCCAATAACGACAGTTGGTTTTTCTCCTCTGCCACTGTTAGAGGAGCGACTGGCAGTCGATATGATTTCCCCTTGCTGCAGTCTATTTTTTCAAGGGCTCGCATCTTTATATTTTCATGTTCAAACTTTTGTTTTCCTGGTTTATCACTACCAATTAATGGTTCCTCTCTTCTGTCCTCTAGATAGCCTATGCTAAATCCTCCTCCTCTTCCATTATCCTCCTTTCGCCCAATGATCCCACTTTCTATTGCTGTGTGTTTTCGTCTGTATCATTCTGTGGCTCCCTTCTCTCCTTCGGGGTTGGTATCCTGTATCCTTTTCTTAGCATCTCCTCCGCTTACCTTCGTAAGCGTGTTGCAGAGTATGTAGGATATTTAGTAGAGATGTGCTACTGGTCGAACCTAGATTAGCAGTCGTACTATAGGGTTCCGTGGAATGCGCTGGTCCCCTAGTATCCTTTATCTTGTTTCCCCCCCACTTCCACGCGTTGACGTTGTTGTCAGATTCTCTTCAGATTGATACCGTCTCTTCCCTCGTCGGTTGCCGCACTTTGCAATGTCGCTGCGGAAATAGCTTCAAAGTTGGGTAACTACGGGGTTTTTTGGTTTTATAAATAATCGTAACTCTTTCATCCTACTTCCCACCACCTCCAGAATCAAGGTCAACTACCTATTCCTCAATAATTGTCTGAAGTAAGCATGACACGTGTAGCAATAAGTGCTATTCTTATTGGTCAATACCTAACCTTTGTAATTTCTAATTAGCTATCTTCGTGGGTATGTTCATATGAGGTAAAGATGATACGTGTAACACCAAGTGTTATTCTATTAGTCGATATCTAATCTTTTGTAATTCCTAATTTAGCTTTCTGGATGAGTATGATAAACTTTTCACGTGTTCCTTCCTTTTCCAGTTCTTCTACATTATTGTGTACTTGATGTATGTGATATGTCCTGTTTTTATATACTTCTATCATTCTCAATTATCCCTCTCTTGGTATTAAACATATCATTAATCGCCGTCATAGTCCTTTTTGTGGTAATTTCCACTCCTCCTTTTACGTCATTGACATCCTGAAATCACCGTCCTCCTGCCATTACCTACCATCTCGTAGTCGTCATCTACACTTGAATATGTTGTGAGTTTAACAATTTCCCTGTGGTTTTTCTTGTTACAATGCTCGTATGGCCACCTATAGCGTAGTCGACAGAATTCTCCTTCATCGTGTAGATCATCTTGAAGAACCATTGCTCAACTAAACAGGTACTGCAGTATGCTGACCTTGGAGCAGACCGGAGCCATTCTTCAGTACACTTCCTGTAATAATTTATCGAACATAATATAAATACATATCATTTTGAAGCCTTCCCGTGTTGCGGCTCGACAACTCCCGCCTGCTATTCCTCCACATTTTCTGAATTGTTGCTCTAAAACTGCTTCCTTCTCGACTTCTCAGTATTGATACTGCAAATTAAAGAGGAGTAGTAGCTGCTCTTACAGATATGCTGCGAAGCATAACTGTAGTGCCAGAAGTTGTTTTTGTGATTACAAAATGGTATGTCACGGTTTTTGAATTATTTTTTGTAATTTAAAATAAAAAGAATGGAAATTTGATTTCCCCTTTTGTAATTACTTTCAGTAACTATTACCGGCGTATCTGAATTCAAAAAAACCAATATCCAAAAAGCTAGTGATCTGATACCATTGTTGCTTGGGTGCGTCTGTAATGACATGTGAACGAGGTGAATCAAAGCTCAAAAAATTAGGGTTGTGAGTTCAATCCTGACTCAAGCCCGACTTTATGTTTTGTTTTGTACATTAGGGGTGAGTGGGCACTCCTCTCGAGGAGGTGTAGGTCGAGTATTCCCTGCCCCTATCCTCGCGCAATTTGATTAAATAGAATTCCTTTCAGTCAAAAAGGAAACAGTATGAAAGAACGAACATAACATTTCATTAATTTTTAACTATGTATTACACGTAATGACCGAATGTATTTTTTACACGTATTCACCTTCCTTTTTATACCACATGGCATGACACGTAATGGGAAAATGAATGTAAAAGCATAATAACAAATTAAGATAGGGATATTCCGTGCATAGGACAGTGAAAGTAGTGCTTTCGACACTTTTTGGATGGTGACGTTAAAAGTAATTACTTTTTTAATATTAAAAATCGCCTAAATACCCCTAAAATGAATTTCACCTCCATAAACATTTAGAAAACACTACTTTCACCGTCCCAAGCGCGGCATTATCCATTATGATATTTATAGTTTAATTACAAATATGATAATTTTACATAATTTTTAAAATTGTTTTGACCCGTATTTTTACAAGTCTACGTTCACACGTGTGAATATTTCCACCTACTCTTTCAATCTATGCGTTTTAAGTAACAGTACCATTTACTGGGACAATGTTCATACTTACGTACAATGTCTTAACAATTTCACATTTCGTACTGTTATATTCTCGCATTCTATCGATAACACTCCGCTGGCGGACGTTTTGCTTCAATTTGTATATTCCAAATTACGTCCACGACGATTTTCACGCCGTATATCGCACATGCATTTCCAATCTTCCCCGCAAACTCACCAGACTTTCTCTGTGTTTCAACGCAGTCAACGACATTAAACTGTAGAATAAAACATTTCCAAGTACTGGGAAATTTTACTTCTAAAGATTATAAATCAACATTTATAGCATAACCTTAACTCATATATCTTCACTGTTCCATCTATAATGCCTATCATAATGATTTATTATTATATTTGCAACCATTCAAGCTGCATGTTTCGATCAAAGTCATCATACAGCCTTGAAACACACGTATGGCTTACGCACCGCAGGGATGATTCGATTGAACAATTTGATGACTGTGTATATGAAATGGGTATGTCATTAACGAAACATACATTACATATACCAACAGATCATGGTGGACATGTAAACAGACTTGCAATAGACCGGGAAACATGTAACTACAATGGATTTATCCTTGGAAGCGAAGAAGGTGTGATAGAAACAGGGATTGGTATGTTAAATGAAGGAGTCAAGGTAAATTCTGATATCGTTAATAGCACCGATAACACTTATTATATTCAAATAAAATTGGTAGATGCTATCATAGAGATAAACAAGAAGTGTGGCGCAAAACCAACGAATCAGTTCATGCAAACAATTTATTCTATATCTAAACACTTACCCAAATTCTTCGAACAATTTCCTTCTTTTCATTATGTTATCATGATTAACAAATCCGATTTGTTCGCATCATTTATGGAGGACGGTTTCCAAGAAAGGATCATGAATTTGTCGTCTGGAAAGCAGACAATATGGTACGTTCTAAATACAATTGAGCTTTTGAAACTTCAATTATCTTCGGCAAACAAACATCAATTGTACACATGCAAACAAAATATATCAAAGTTTATGACGCACTCAACGAATGCAAAAATCGGAACTTCCATTGCAAAATCAATGGTTCTGTCCATAAAATCAAGTACGGATACTTCAGTTACATGGAAAATGGAATACAATGACGGAGAAAAATCATTCGTGCGTCGGATTCAAATTTACAGCGACAAATCCAAAACAACTTTAAAACGGCCGGAAAAACTTTTTCACCCACTTCATCTAAACCTTCTCAATCTCAGTGAATCTTTCAGAAGAGGTAATATATCATTAGGTCGCACGCTATTCACGTACTTGCCTGTACAATTACAAACTGTTAGTAAAACAAATCGTACATCATTTCCAAGTGAACGCAATTTACATATGGACATTTTGCAAAAAATTATAGAGTCTATGAAACAGCTCTCAAATGAATCAATGGTGGTAACTTCAATGCTGCTCTGGATGGTGTAGCATTACTTTGTCATATAATATGTGTTCGTGGGTAGTAGATATACTGGAAGCAAAATTTTCTTTCAGTAAAGCATGGAGTTAAACAAATCGACCGTGTCATCGATGCTTTGTGAAGGCGGGTGATATGGCAGCGTCGACAAGTAAAACTCTGGTATCAGGGAAACAAACACAAACACAAATTACAATTCAATAGAATTAAATCGATCGTAATGAAACAAGTTTGCAAGAGGGTTCCTTATCAGTTGAATATATGTCAATACATCCAAGGTATTCAGTGCTCTTAAATTTCAACAATGGCAACATACGAACAGAGTTGGACATTTACAACATTTTTCACTTCGATCCAATGCATAACCTTCATCTTGGGGTCTAAAAATGCTGAAGGAGTGTTTGTATAGACTTATATGGTTTCCGGAACGCACAGCTACAGAAATGTCTCAAGGCGCATCCGAAACCACTAAGATCCTCTCCTAGAACTATATTACGTAAGTTGAATTCTTTCTTGCGTTTGGCGTGAAAAATTCTAATGGTTGAAGTCTTCACGTTGATTTCGCAACTGTTGGTGGTTCCGGAACACTGCAGGGTTTCTTCACAGAAAAAGAGGTTGCATGAATGTAAGAAGCTCTGAATTATATGTGTGTTGATCAGGTGTCTCCATTTCTTGGAGAAATATGAGATAGACTATGTGGAACAAGTAAATTGGCAGAAATAACATCTTGTTTCACCATGTACGTAGATGACATCACTTATATTTCGAAGAAACCTTCATCCAGCATGGACATCTGCATACTTACAAAAACTTCGCACAACTATATCATATTTCGAAAGCAAGGCTCTTTCAATATTTAAAGACTACAGTCCATCAACCATGATAACAACAAAATTTCATCTGCTGTACCACTTTTCAAATGATATCTAATTGATGGGAGGTGTTGCATACATGGATGCTGGACTGTACGAATGAATCATACAGATACGAAAGAGGACTACCGAAGGACATCCAAATGGAAGACTTTCAGTGTTAGTGAGACGGTTAAACAAATGCATCAACGCTCATTCAAAGCTTCTACAGAATCTAAAACAAAACAAGTTCAAATGGTTTAAAGAGAGGAGTGAAACCAAAACAGATATTAAAGGCTGTGCAAAAGGATGGTTCTGTGTTAGTAAATCACTCCTTATCCTCAACGTTTCAGAAACTTCTACCAGCATGACACTTTATAAATTCTTCTCTAAATGAACTTGATTCAACTATGTACGCTGCGATGATCGGTCTGTATAGTTGGGTTGGCGCAGATGGTATTCGTCGATTAACACGTTTGCTCCAGCAACATTTCAAACAAATGGATATGTACAGATTTTTCCCACATATCCTTGGAGTTCCCATCATCTGCGTTCAAGTCGAAGACTTTCCGATTGTAACAAATCTGGTACACACATCTATATGAAAAAGCACCGTTCAGAGTAATGCAACGAATTGTGGCAAAGGATAAATTTTATTCCACCTCGGGTTCAAGATTAGATTCAATTATGATAGAATGTGGGGAAGATGTTAACATTCAATTGAATAACTGGTCCCAGAGGGACACATGAATATTTTGTTTGCCACAACTCTATCATTTATACGCATACCTATACAATGTGAAGATCCCAAATCATCGTCAAATAAATCCATGAGATATGACGGTGGTAACATTAATATATTTTCCAAGTTATTCTTCGTGCAATATATTGATGTCGTTGACAACTCAACTTTCGTTCCAGATTAAATCGATAAGGAACTTGATTGTATAAGATTATCTTGGGATGGAACAAGAGGAGAAGCTGCTTTGTCGACGTCAACATTGGTGTATGGTCTCTGTCCGATTGATAGCATCCGTCGAAAGATTCACATCATACCTGAGAATACCGCTGTAGACATTGTGGGAGAACATGTTATGCGCCGCAAAGAATGGAAATTTTTTCGTGGTCATGAAGATGGTTGGGTCTCGTTAATCGGTTCTGCCGTGAAAAAGGTCTGCAATACAACCAAAACTACAGTTTCGACGAGACAGTCTCAATGTAGGTACAAATTTTCGAAGTGGTAAGGTCCTACATTTTTCAAAGTTGCTTTGAAATTTCATTCTATTTAATTAATGTTACTTTGATTATGAATTCAAATATTTTCAAAGTTACTTTGAAAGTACATCATGCGTAGTCAATGTTACATTGATTATATAAAATAGTATTTTCAAAGTTACTTCCAGAATAGTAGCCTATGCCATCAATATAACTTTGGAAATATCCAGAGACACAACTTATAATAATTTTTTATAGTCAATGTGGCTTCGTATCTCCAACACATATTTTTACAAAATACAATGTTACAGCCAAGGATTACAATGTGACATTTAAAATATTCCAAGTGTGGACTGAGAAATTCGAAGATGGTCAATGTGTCCTTGCATTTTTCAAACATAATTGGAAAATAAACAATGAAGCAGCTTCCGTTTTCAATGTGTCAGAACAGGCCCGTGCCGAATATAACTGGCGGTACTTTATTGGGAAAAGGGGGATGCGTTTATAGAAATCAAAAGGTAAATACAAAGATAAAGATTAAAATGTACGATATAGTCACGCGGTTTGGTGTCGAAGAGCGGGGTTTAGGGGTTCTGTTACAATTCTGTAACCTTACAAACTATCATAGATTGAAGGCACATTGGTGGCTTCTTCGATCCTGAATCAATCGACAACGATCGTTACGCGGCTACACGTGGATCGTTTTGCTCTCTGCGTCAGATGATAGTTTCCCAGATGCGCGTTTTGAGGTCAGATTTCTACGTCCTCCTGTTTTATATTCGATCCTTCCATGATTCTGGCTCGTTCCGTATAGGTTCTGATGCTAAATGCTGGAGGGGTTGTCTGGTTTTTTAATAATGTCTACCTTTTATTTAAAGGCTCTCTCTTGATGGTGATGCGGTATAAGTACTGGGATCAGGATTGATTCCAATCCGGATCAAATTAATACACGTGTTAAAGAAAAGGAAAATCATACTGTGAGTTCAAATTATGAGATACAGTAGATCTGTAGGGGAAATATAAATATATACACGTGTGAAACGCAAACTTATCATTCGATAATTGGATTATATTTTGATACGTAGTCAGAATGGAATGTACTGGATAGGTTACTATATGGATTTTGATACATCCCATTTTGCACCGCATAAGCCCTTGTAGGGTTTTCTCCCCTCCACCCTTAAACGTGCTACCCAGCGTCATTCTTTCGTCAATCCTTATCTTCGCCTACCGCGTTGATCACGTCGTCGTCCTCATATTATCGTCGTGTTACGATTGTCGTCGCCATATCGTATCATTAGCATTTCATCTCATCATTTCAATACATGCATATTCTTGTTTCATTTTATCATCGTCATATTATCCTTTGCATACATGACATATCACCATCATCGTCATAACCATATCTTATCATTGCATGTCATCATCTCATCACATGCGTGTTATTGTTGCATGTTATCATCGCCATACCATATATATTTTTCTTGGTATATTTGGAAACTTAATTCCTATCTGTCATCTCGCGCCTGTACGCGCTCATCTCCGCACATCCTGACACCCTGGATCCTCCTTTATTTTCGTCTCTCTTTTTGTGGCCTCTCATTCTTCAGGTGGTATCACACGAATAGTTACGGTGTTATCGATCGAATTTAATCGATATGACACAATGCTATTTCGCAATTTTCCAAAGTACGGATGGATAATTGTCAAATGCACCCGTTTCGAGGTCTAACATACTTGATGTTACTAGTTCTTGTCCGATTTACTTGTAGTTGGTTCCACTTTGTCCGTTGGATATCCTGTGATCCGTACCTCGATAACTTAATGAAAGTCCAATAAAACTTTTGTTCTACAGTACCTTACCTCCGATTATCGCGTTCTATCGCGGCCCTTGGCGTGCGATAATTGATTTACTATGCCCTGCTATGATTAAATAGCGTTACAGGCTATGTAAATGTAGACTCGACTCTGGTCTCGCAGTCGACAGGGGATCGGCCGCACATTGCTCTCGCGTGGTGAGGGAATCTCCTTTGCTCGTCTCGTTGGTGATTGACAAACCAGGTCGTGTTTGGTTCTGGTTTCCCGTCCCCGGTTGTTTTAACTTGTTAGGTGCAAAGTCGTGAGTTATCTAATTTCTTTTTAATATCTAGCTCTTTCTTTATTGTTACCTTCCTCACCAAAGAGCTGTATTTATACTGATAAAACCATGTCAGTCTAGATACGCAACACGTGTATTAAATTATACTGGTAGCAAACAGTATTAGTTCGAATTCAGTTCAATCCATTTCGCATTCTTCAATGCTAAATAGTGTGAACTGTGCACAAGTAATACACACGCGTTGAGTAGAATAATTCGCCTTCTATAAGTGCATGGTCCATCTATCATCCGCTTCCCATCACACGAAGTGCTCGATCAAATCGATTCATCGATTTGACAATAATCTACAATTTAAGACAATGTTTCTACGTTACTATTTCATAAAATCAATGTCACTTCGATTTTTGGCTGTCATACATAGGTAGAATGCAAAATTGTCACCAATAACACATGCGAAACTTCCCAATCTTACCAATTTCACTTCGGGGAATTGTGATGTTACATAGTCAGAAAAAACGAAGTTCAACCCGAAGTTCGCTCGAAGTGCACCTCAAAGCAAGGCCAAGGCAATTCGGTTTTTTCAGTAAACCGGTGTTACTTCGTGTCACTTCGTATTCGAATGTTACAGACGATGACATTACTAATCATTAGAAACTTACTAATGATTAGTAATGTAATCCTCTGTATCCCATTTAATTGGCCCGTTGAAAAATCAAAATATGGAGGACATAGACAAACAATTCGAGTCGGAAACACCCATAAAATTATTACACGAAGTCTGCAAAGAACATCATTAAAATTTACGTTTTTGATTCAAATTCCACATCATAATATACAATTATGTTCAACTTGAACATAATCGTATATTATGATGCATTTCACTTGCCCGCTTCAGTTTCGAAACTTTTCAATTCATACTGGAAGTTTTGATGTTCATTTAACAGAGCCATATCTGATTGTTTCCAGTCAGGAATGAAAGTTTGGAAGCTTTTTCAAATTATTTTGGTGGGGTTTTCTCAGAAAAGTTGATGGGGATGAAAAAATGTTTACTTTCCAATTTTAATTTTTGGGATTGTTTTCATTTCCATAAGGACAATTTGATTACCACTTGTTCTTTCTTAGATCCTGATAAGTATATGGGTACATTCAAACTTATTACTGTACCGTTCTATCACGCCTATTGTTTACAAAAGATAATTCATCGTCCGCATCGATTATAATAGAACAGATAATATGGATTTATCATACTACTAGTATGACACTTCCATATTATATGTTTACTTAAGATAGTATCTTAAAAAAACTTAGGAATATAATTTTATTGAAAACAAGCTAATCTGATTTACATGTCTGAGAAAAGGATAAAATAACCAAACAGAATGTTGCCAGCAAGAAATTAAATATGGAAGAAACCAGTCGTCAGGAATTATTTATGGTTCAACCTTCCATACTGTGCCACCACGTGGGCTACTTTCGTGTGTTTTCGTGAAGTACTCGTCGTCGTCGGATTCAACATTAGAGGATTACGGTGGAACGAAATTCGTTATGAATGATTATGCGGTGTAAACAGTACACGCTATTAATGTTTACGAAAATCAAAACCAAATCTTATCTCATTTCTTACCGAGATCAGATTTTTAGTGAAAATCTTATGATGGGTACAAAAGCGCCAATAGGATAGAATATAAAGAAATGTAGTAAAATACAGTTTTAGGAGTATTGTACGGATACTAGCCGTACAATACTCTTAAAACCATATTTTAGTACTGGTGGAGTAGTGACTACTCCAACGTTCCTAAAACTACATGATATTCTTTGTTGGTGTATCGCATGCATAAAAAGCAATTACCCTTTCCACGACCTTCTAGCATCAACTACAAGTAAAAACCATGACTGCACCAACAAATTTCTCCTCTATAAGCGCTGCACAAGACGACTGTTCGTAGAAATATGCACGTAGCAGGTAGTTCATTGCAGTTATAGTTTTACGAGCCGTTTTACCTATATTGACACCGATCAGAGCAGCAACCGTGCCAATATATTTTGTCCAAAACCTGAACTCCTTCATACTCTGTTCGTCAGAAAATATGCTGATGTTGAAATCTGCAGTAGACATGTTCCTTTTATGCGTTTTGATTTTTCATGTCGTTTTTGACATGTTTCAATTTCTTGTAAAAAAAGATAGACAAAAGCGATTCAATCTCTAATTCCAATGCAATGAAATCATTAAGTACAGCATTCGATGTTTAATACGATTCTTCCCTTGTTTGTGTAAAGTCTGTTTATCTCATCACTCTCGTGCACCCCGTTGACGATTTTTTGGAAGTTTTCTTTCTTTTTCAGTTATCGCCAGGTCCTTTCAAATCAAGCGTTTATTAATTTGGTGCAACGAAATTAATTACACCAATGCAATACGTAAACTTCTTTTGGTGTTTTTTCGGTATTTTCTGCAACGCATTCTGAAAAATTTCACTAATTTATTAATGATTCTCGTTCTGACGTAATCCCGTATTCTCATTTTTTCGACATTTCATTTCCCATAAACTTCCACTTGATGGTGACTCAAGACTCATCTTAAAATTTTCATCCTCACTCGGTGATAAATAAGACGAAGAACAGACAACCGGACGAGACTGATCAACAATTTTGTTGGTGAAACTTCCATCATATACGTATTGCACAAAATCTCTCATAGACAATCTATTATAACTCAAGTACAAGTGATAGCAAATTGTATGATTGTTTTTCTATCCAACACCAAAATGTTGTAAATATCTGTGACTGCAAGAAGCATATAGGGTATTTTACCTGTTTCTTTTAATACCAATCCAGGAGAAACCATATTCCTCAGCCCAGACTCTTAACACACGTAGAGGTGTGAACGAGATGTGGTCAATTCGTTTTTGGACATGTGTATTTTTAGTGACTTTTGTCATATTTTTTTCTTTTGTTTAGGACCAAATTTTTTCGGTGGCTTTTCACAATCAACACGCGTATTTAGGACATTGTTGTCCATTACACTGTACCCGTGGCTCCCGCTATGATACCTTGTTCAGTACGCCCC
>JAULBU010017978.1:0-20367 GCA_032358235.1 Odonthalia washingtoniensis | reverse complement strand
ATATCATCCTGGAGCTTAGTAATTTGATAGACTCCATCTCAAATGCGTACAGGGTTCTTGCGATGGAGAGGTGAGAACAAAGACCATAAAACATCAGAAGATTCCAGTCACTATTCACAACCTGCAGATGGAAATGATGATAATTCCAATAATCATGATAATCATGATAGTGAATTTGACTTTATGGAACTTGCAAATGATATGGCTAGTTTGGGATTGGGAGACGAAAAAGATCCACCACTGGGATTACATCTCTCCATACCTTAATTCTACTTTGCTTTCTTTGCTCTAATAAGTTTATTATATTTTCAATATGTTAAATCAAAATGACTTCTACTTTTTCACGATACCACATGTTCCATCCCTCTAAGCATCCGCTTTGTTTATGGTATATGGGTGTTCATTCCTTTCCATATGTCATCAATCACTTCAATTCTGTATGTTTCATAATTTCGATACAACCTGTCATCTAGATTCCACACTGTTATTGTACAAATATATTCAAAAGTACAGTATGAGATTACTTACACCCCTGTGATGGAACACAGATCCATACTGTGAAATGAATGTGACAGAAAACATTTCCATTTCAAAGCAGTACAACCGATACAACAATTCATAATTAGTAATCCACACATAACCGGCATTATTCAATAATGGTGACGAAAAAGTTCGTATTTAATACTCTATATTGCACTTACTCTACAGACCTATTCATAGATTATAAACGTCATTCAACCTCATGCAAGTATAAAAAAGAACAGAACTTGGAATCGACAGGAAATGTCACAAATTCGTTCGGTCTTCACAGCCATGATCAGATCGTTCATGCCTGTCATGAATCAAGCAGATATAATTTGAAGGGACAAACTGAGTCAGATACCTCGCAAGGCGTTGCAGATACACCTGTACTGCAGTAAATATAAGTGATGTATGTGTTGCTGCAAACCATTTGTTGATGCTATCGGAAGAAATAGGTATCGATTCTATAAACAAGGTAGTTCGGTTTCTTTGCGAAGTTACCTTCAATAGAGATGTCTTCCGCCATAACTTGAAATATGTCAAAGGATGTTTACCCTTTTTTGAATAGCATCTTTGATCACAGTTTAACCAATGATCGATATCAGAAAGTTGAGGTACCGTACAAAATTGCTTCAAACGATAATAGAAAGGCTTTCCTGTACAGAAAAGACGTTATTGAGGTGTTGAAAACACAACTGACATCAGCAACCCAAAATAATATTTAATGTAGAAGTTGTTTGAACGAACTGAACGATGAATTCATCAATCATCCTCTACAGTCAGAATGATTCTCGTATTTACACATGTGCATGAGAACGCACATCATGTGCAATGACAGGCCTGCCATTCAATGGAATCGAATCAAGGACATATTGTCTAAGTCTTTTATTGGAATGTTACAGATATATACAGAGAAAATAGCAACAACATTGAAGTCACAATCATTAGTTAAGTATCCAATAAGTGTCAAATTTCTGAATTCATCTGTACAGTTAGACGTTTCGTCATAGACCACGGATATACTTTGGTTGGATTTCTTCCTGTCTAAATTCAGGGCTCACAATCCCAACGCGACGAAGAGTATTACCGTTTTTAAAATGACACAGACACTAATGAATTTGTTTCCAATGACGACCACGTGCCTCTTACCACATCATCACATGGTAGGCATTGAAAATTAGATTCAGTACATAATGCAGTGAACATGGTCCTTGTCTCGTCAATTAAAAATCGATAGGAGGATTTACTATTTGAACAAACAAAAAAATAGAATGGAATTTTTTGCCTGTCATATTTTCATACTGCTGCTTTGATATACCAGAAAGTAATAGCATGTCAGGGATTTTACGTACATTCACACCAACACGTCTCTGCATGAGATTTTTAGGAACGTAACCCAATTTCAAGAAAGCTGAAACTGGGGGAAACGTTTACAGCACGTGAGACCAAGAATGAGAGAGGTGACTTCTTTGTTCAGATCGGCAAATAATGCATCATATTCAGCAATTAAAAATACTCTTCCAAACGAAGAATAGTATCCACTGTGGATATTTCAATAGCTCAATTTGTCCTATTTATTGAAAAGTTTAATACGATACATCCACAACTAGTTTTTTCTGCCATATTTTCAATGATCACATATGAAACATTATACAACCTTCCTCCCTGAACTTCAAATGCAATAAAAACTTGTTTTACGACATACATATCAAGTCCAAACCTCTCCATGCAATTAGTGAACAGCAGAAGGAATGAAAGTCCTTTCAGTTACAGATAACTGCTATGTTAAGTGCTTGTAATCCCCTTCTTGTTGGAATAGAAAACCAGTTCGGTTCACCTTGTTTTTATGTTGACTTTTCGATAAAGGAGACTTCAAAGTAGTTGAACGTTTTCTTTTTGAATAAATTAATTCGGGAAATGTTGGAATGGAAGTACTTTAAATTTTTGGTTGTGTCCTTTCTTTTCGTGACAGGGTATATCGATAGAGCTACTGGCTACCAAGATGAGCCATCTCTTCCAACTATTTATACAAATTACACAACAATAATGCAAGATCTTTTATACGACAATACATTCCTCGGTTGGTCGAAGGAAACGATTGATGATATTGGTAACAGAATTACAGTTCTGAAATTACAATGCATACAAACTTTTGAGGAACACTGCAATAATGGGATACACACATTTAAATTTCATTTCTGGACCACATCACAGAGGACTTTTCAAGTTTGGCAGTCTAAATATATTAGATGGAGCCGCTCCACCTTACGAGAATTTCAATACATTTTTCAAGCAGTCACATAATTTTACATCGAGAACTATTGGGACACGAAAGGATGAAACAGTGAGCAACATGGGAACAACAATTTCTGCTATACGTCGTAGTTCTCAACATGGTTCATTTCTAAGCCGAAAATGAAATACAATTACTGGACCACTATCAATGGAGTCAATAACAACAGCACCATGTACAGAACACCTAACTACATATTTGGTATGGGATATGGTTTCGGTTACGTTGTAGCAGATTGAAGCCATCATTCAACGAACGTTACTGTGCACAGAATCAACAAACAAAATTCCTACTCCGATACTGAAAAACTTATCACGTACCGGTTTACCAGTTCTCAAAGAGCTTATTCCGAAATATTCAGAAGAGAGATATTGGAATGTCGATTACGGACTCCGAAATTATCGTTACATTTGTCGAGTCGAGGTTCATATTTGGTGTCCATCTTCCGACTTTGGAAGAGTACGATAGTTCTATAAATATTCTCAATTGTACTACACCGCCGAAATATCACAGGAAACGCCAATTTTTATTTGCAATAAGACAATACGGTCCCAGAAACAAGGAAAGGAATAGTTTATTACTTCTCAAGGGTGGTGATTAACATAGCCCTGTTTACTACATATCAAAAGTCCTACTCCTATTCCACCTTAAACATTCTCAGCACATGGACAAAAAATCTTTTTGTACAATACATGGAATTTACCTAGCCACTCGACAATGTAGACCAAGTCCTGAACTTCCTATGCTTACGTTGGGCTACTTCGGATGAAATAGACTTCATCATTCCAGGGGTGTACTAGGCATTTTTGAAAAGATCAGTCATCACTAATGAACATATGGAGCCGAAATTGATTGTATGGTATCACTCTACTGTCTTTAAAATTCAAAATTTGACCGCAAGACATGTATTGCCAATAGATGTCTTGTGGTCAAATTTTGGAATTGATTCCTTTACCGAATAGTTACCATGGGAAACACAACGCTTCTACATTGACCATTTCTATAGGGAACATGATCCTTTGAATTCAATGCAAACTAAAAGTGACACTGAGGACATCCTCACATGACTTGAATATTCTCATTTATCTTTCACATTGTACTTCCTACCGTTCTTCGTTTCCTTCTCCATTTTCATTACCTTCCATACTTTCTTAATCATCAAACAGAGTACTTTGTACTCGAAAATCACGATATGATTTTCCAAGTTTTTCAACACTTTTCCAATCATTTGTTATTTCTTCCCTATAACAGTCTTGTATTATTCCAGCCTGTATGCCTATATATTGAATGAACTACTTCCATTATACTGCAATGAAATGTTTTCTTGTACATCTTTTCGTAAAACATTATTGTAGCTTCACGTTCCAACTGTCTGAAGCTTTCTTCTTCTTCCACCACTCTACAGTCTAGTCGTTCCAACTCTTCAGGTGCCCATTCTTCTTCGTAATTTCATATTTTCCCAATCAACTAATCAGTTGTCAGTTTCACTTTTTCGAAAACATTTTGTTGAATTCTTTCTGACGTCCCCCTCCACGGTAATCCTTCATAATGAGCCGCTCCACACAGCTATTTATCCATACATCTACACGAGAAATATTTGTTATAGTTACTTCCAAAACATCCTCTTATTCGTCGTCGGGTATATATCCAATGAAATCATGCAATAATGCAGGATCAATTTCGTTCCTAAACAGATTCAGATTGTATTCACCATCGTCATGACTCTCAGCGTCACATTATTTTGTAGTAGTTCCGTTCCGTGATAGTATCTTTGAAATATTCGCTGAGCGCCACCACGACATGTCTAAACCACCGTCTCTATTCGCTTTCATTAGTTTCCTTTTTGCAACAGTTATTTCCGTTTCCCTTTATCCTTTTCTCTCGGTCCTTTTAGATTTAATCTAGACAATAGAGAAAAAGATTCAAATGCTTCGTGACATCTTTCCAACGCAGCACATTTTCTCCCGCTACAGCAGCCTGATAGCAGTTCTTTCAGACGCTCCTCTAACGTACCAACTTTTTAAAACTCTGCTACTACTTCTTTCTTCATTTCTGCAGAAGAATATATGTGTACGCTTTCACCAGATGAAAATTCAGCTCCAAGTTACGAACATATAATATCTTCCTCGCAGTTCTTGGACTGCACATATACGGCATTGCCGCTACGAAGATACTTGAATGGGTTGGGTACAATAATTGTTCCGTCTGATATTTTAATTCCATAATCCAATACAATAACACCTGTCTTTGTCCATTGTCTTGCATTTCTATCCTGATTTCGGTTCAATTTACACGTTTCCTACCCTCTGCACATCTGCATTCTCAAGTCTACGGTCAGTCAACTGGATTTTTCAATTCCCAAATATTTCATAGGTACTTGAATTATCAATCCACGTATTTTCCTGACTCTTGTCTTTATTGGCCATCTTCTTAAACAGTTCTTCATTTAGTATCTCCAAACTCCGTACCAGTCCTTTCATTTCAGTATTTTCACTATCCAGTTTCATAACTTCTTATTTCACAGCCTTTATTGAAACTTATTCAATCATTACTTCAAGTGTTTTTCAGTCACGGATAACTTATATTCATTCATAACTACTGGAAATCTTGCTTCCTCCGCGGTCAAGTGCCTAACCTCTTCTTGTAATTGTCCGCAGTCTTCCACATTTTCTTCAGTTTGAACAGATCCTACCTCGTTCATAGGCCTTTTTACATCGTTGATGGTCCCATGGTTATCCTGACTATTATTCAGTGCATCACTGTCTGTTACAGAATCCATACCATCGGTTTTACCATTCTTCAATACATCTGTGTTCAATGAAGATTCGTTGCAGCTAACTCTACACATTCTCCTAATACTCTCTCTTCGGAATCCACGAGTTGAACGACTTCTATACCTTGCTCTGGACCGCACTCTCCCACGCCTTTCGACAGAACTGTTTTTCACAGGTACGTTTTAATTCGTCGCAGAACATTTCTCTACTTCTACATCATCTCCATGAGTACCTATTCTCGCCGCTTTTAATGGCGTTTCCGCATTTTGTAGTGATTCCCGTGGAAGGACTTTCATCAATTTCCTTCCTCCACTTCTATTTGTCCGAACTTGTTTCTGAAAATTATCTGATTTGCAATTCTTTGGTTGTTGCGTTTCCTTCTTTTCTAGGGTACCTTTTCATTAAATCATGTCTTCCTTTCGTTCGGAGAACATGTACTACATGTCGTTAGGAACGGCTACACAGGATGCATTTGTCCACTGTACACAATTTTACCACAATCTACGAATTTAAACTCTGTGCACAGACTTTGCAAAAGAGGTTCTTATTTTTTTCTTGTGCAGATTAAGAAAAGATTGGTAGTGACGCACTTTTCTCAATTCGGACAAATTTCTTCTGTGTAGTTCAAATACAGGCTGTTCATTATAGGCTGTATAATAACCACATTACATTTATACATCAGTTATAACTAAGTTAATACATTGCAATGAAGTCAGTCCCGTCTTATTTACCCTCATACTGGATACGCACATAACTGTTGATCATGTGTACAATATGTATGAGGAACGATATATTATCATATCATCACGATATCTGCATTTTTCATTGATTTACACAATATTCCGATTTTTTTTCAATACATCATAATAAATACACGTAGCACACTTATTTGCAGATACTGTGATATCTGATACTATGGCTGAGACAAATCCGTTTCTGATACATTACAGAACTCATGGAAGTTTTTAAAGTAGTCCTAATTAATCGGTATGATTTACTAGAACAGTTTTCCGTACTGAACGAATCCCGAATGTAATTAAATCATTAAAACAAATTATTTATATATTTTTAAAATAGAAACAGAAGCGCAACGGCAAGAAGAACATTCCAAAACAATACATATCTTCAAATTTTGGGACAACCTTTTCGGATATCTTACCAAACATATCAACACCTTTCACGACAATTTTTGAAAATCTCAGCAGATTTTTTTTTTCACAGTCTTCAATGGATGAAACCAGTTTCGTGAATAATCTTTCATCAAATTCCGGATCCCATATTACATTTATCACTTCTTGGACCTCCTTTCTTCCAACTTGTTCTTATAATATGTTTAAAGAAACATCCAACGACCAGTTCAACACATCCTCTTTGCTCTTGTCTATTGCCTTTACAAATTATTTGGATTACGATGCACAAACAGCACCTTTTGCGTCAATATCTTCTGACTGCCGTCCTTCGAACCTCTTCTCATCCCTAATATCCATGAAAAGACTGGGATTTTCGGTACGGTCTTCTTGTTTCCGGATCAAACAATGTTGGGACAGGTTATATGGAAATATATGAATATGTTCTGCACTATGGACAAACTGACTACCTGACACAATTTAATGTTTTTGTCAGATATATTTGGACTTATATCATATAATTCAGAACCAGTATCATACATCATGAAATTTTCTTGTTACGCATGCCATGCGTACCTACCGTCATACACAGTATGTTTTTCCCAGATTGAATGTCGTGTCTTTGCTGCCTGTAACGGCACACAATATTTCTTATAGTCTACACGTGACACAATAATATCCCCTACTCTTAATTCTATCATTTTTTCAATTTTCAAATTGTACTTCTCACATCATTTTCTGTACAGTGTCTACTGACAGTTATTTTCCAGCAATATGCTCGAAATTTTATTGATAAAATTTCGTCTATCAATTTTCAGCAGAATACAGCTTGGTACATTTTCAAGATCAGTGCAACACTACATCCGTTCTGTGCCTTTTTAGGTTATTTAATTTAACAATTATTGGAAATTTATAGCAAAGTTAAGAAAATTACTATCATTATCACATTCTCCCCTTCTTCCTGCCAACAAATGTTTTAGCCCGATTTCAACCATCACCCTCCAACGCTGACTGTATATGCAACAACCTGCGTCGCACAATGAACGTTCTATCATCTTCTATTACAATTACTTATCTAGGTCACTCCATATCGCAACTAATGGCTTAATCAATACTGCTCGCAACGATATTTATATACATCTACTTCTCACTCATGCCAACATTTTAATATTATTGCATTCATATTTATAACATTTCTTTTCTTTAATTTCTTTTGATTACTTGCCTCTCCGAATTCTGTTTGCAGGTAACTTCTGCTATTTTACTACACCAGTTCTGCGCACAGGTTTATATATATATTTTTGTTCACAATTAAGTACTCACATTCCCTGTTATTATTCTTTTCATATATACATTTTACTATCTTTTATATATTATTATTGTTTGTTTATTTGGTTTATTATGTCAGAAGATGACCGTATTTCCTTTCTCCACAGGTATGACATACCTGTGCAGCAAGGAAACATTGTGAAATTTGCACACGGTGACATTTCCATGGTTAATCCATTCCAGTAGAATGGATCAACCATGGAAATATCAATTATACTGATTTATATGCATTTTTGACAGTGCTTCTCGTGGCTCCAATCTTTCTCTTTCTACATTATTCTTCCTTCATATTACCGCTCTTCATAATATTTGTATTACTTCCATTTTGTACATATTGTTCCTATTCTTATTATTGTGATATTTTCACTATCACATATTGTGATAATTTCATTTCTAGAAATAAATATATCATATATACCGTAATTGGTATACATATATTGCAATTTATATTGCATGTATTCCATATTTGAATCCCATATATCATCACATTATGTCAATATATGAACCATATATTCGTCAAGTAAAGCAGTACCGATCCATTTTTTCGTTCATGGAATGAACTATTTCTGGATTCGCCATTCACGATCCCTCCCATTAAATGAATGTGAACTTTTAGCATACTTGCGCTTTTATATTAAATACATGAACGCAGCAGTCAATGGTACTTCCATTGACTCCTACATGTATCGTAGAATTTGTTTCAAGGTCCATTCATTCAGTACTGTAACATTTCTATTTTTTATACAGTGCTCATATATAGATATGTCCGGCACGTAAAGAGAATTTTCAATTACACATCCATGCCCTCATTCGAAAGGAGAAAGGGAGCCCAGTCTATTTCTTCCATTTCTTTTCCACTATCCGTAAGTAAATTTGCACGCCCCATACGATAACACATACACTCTCTGTATACAACACGTAATTCCCCATACATTTTATCTCCAAATTCTGTAATTTTCTGTGTAGTTACCATCCGTAACCAATCAAAAAATGTAGTCTTGAGTATGTAACATGCACGGACCTCCAAAATTCGCCTGGCCTGGTCTATGTTACATCCACCCAAAAACTTCACCACTTGAATGTGGGCATTCGGTTCCCAAAAGACAGGCGAAGGAAAAAACCAGCACCTCAGACTATACAGAACCAACCCAATCAAAGAGAATCTGAAAAATTTATGGAATCCGAACCATTACACACCCAATTGAAAGACGATCCAGAACCACTGGATAAGGATGCAACTGATGCTGATGTGAAAACATATATAAAATGCTACTGTCTTACTAAAAGAAAATTTGGAATGTCTATGAATAAACCACGGTAAAAGGGAAACGTCTCTGGCTGGATTTCAGGAGCGAATTCAGACCGAGATCCATCATACTGTGTTCCGTGCTTCCATGCCTATTTGGGCTCGCTTTTCAATGTAAATAGGGGTGCATATAGACATTACCGGTAAGAAGACGCGGGCTGAGGACATCATTTAACTCCTATATCGAACAAACCACGTTTCACGCAAGCCTGATGAAGATTAATTGAATGAACTAATTGAAGAAGGAGAAGATAAGAAGAAGGCATCCCAAGACACTCAAGACGAAATACGATACTAGAAATTTGATAGCACGGATGAAAGCCAGCATGAACGTAAGGGAGAAAGACAAAACTAGACCGAACAAGAAAGAGATGATGGTAAAGACCAAACTTTTGAAAAGAAAAAAACCAATAAGCGATCGATCAGACAATGATTCATCCACTGATGAAGATGAAGACGCGGTGGAAGGGAAGAAATCAAGAGCCTTAGATATCAAGGTTAAATATGAATACAAAACGAGAGGCGCTCAGCAGTCACAATAATCTAGATATGAATAAATAAAACACCACACACTTCTCCTAAATAGACTGGTAAGGCATTTCAGAAAGAATACAAATTTGGCGGATTGTATGATGATTGCTTGGAGAGGAAAGTCCGCCGATTTAAAACGCTTACCAAAATATTCCAGGTACTGCAGGACGGAAAATTGAAAGTAGTACCAATAATATTATCTGGCGAGTTACTTCACTTCTTTAATGACGGACAAGATGAATGCACTATATTCTAAGACGCGCTAGAATTATTACGGAAGTGGTACCATAGTACAAAGCAAAAATACAGAATTTTAGCACAGCGGAAAACAATACGTCTATCGGATGAAATGAGCAAGAAACCAGAAGAATTAGAGCTTTCCGTATTTCTATCCTTTATCGCCCAGATGTTAAAACTTCAGAATCAACGGGACTCCAAGTACCGAGATGAAACCTTCGTAATTGGCGGCCAGTTGCTTCTGAAGTTTTACCATCTGGGCCCCTGATCGATATGAGAAACATATCAGTGATGGGTATCTCATTGATCAGTTGTTGACGGCAGTCGACATTCCTGAAATTAAGGCAAAGATGAGTTTTTGGAAGGCCAGATAGCCGAAAATACCATTCACAGAATAGCCACCATCTCTCAGACAAACCAAAAAAGGCTGGAGCGATGACACCAGTAATGTGCATAAAAGGCGGAGAGATAGCGAATGAAGTGCAGCATTTGTTGGAGAAGAGGTTCGGCGGAGAATCAAAGCGTGAATTGAAATCGTACCGAAAACCTCACTACGGGAGAACAAATCAAATAATCGAAGGTGGAAAGTGAAAGTATTATAAAAAAGGGAACTGTCTTTGATTATTTTCTCAATAATTTGTTGTTAACCAATTTATATACTTTTACCAACTAGCTACGCCTCACCGTGGATTTCACCAGTGTCAATTCAATCAACATGGATTCAGTGCAGTAAAGTCAATCAATTTACCTGTGTCAATTCCATCAACATGGATCCAGTACAGTAAAGTCAATCAAAGCCTCGACACATCAATAGCTCACACTGTAATAAAATTGTGAGAAATAGATAACACTGTAAGAACCTGACATATTTTAGGCCGGCGGTGGTTGGCCGATAGCCATGAACCTCCGAACACTTGTAACATCCACGTTGGCGCAAACTTTACATCTAACAGAAACCAAGGAAGTCCGCAACGCCTACATTCGTCATGGATGAGAGGCATTCGCAGGTCTCCTGGTGTTCTGTATGTGGTACATATCACCAAGCCAACGACGGCCACACAGAGAAGGAATATTGGACTTAATTAAGAAGCTCAAGGATAAACACCCAGCGGCCCTCATTACGGTATGTGACCTAGACCACATTTCTAATACGCAGGAAACGTCTGGTTCAGAATCGGAACAATAAAATGATAAAATACAATGGGCAGACAAACTTAAGG
Organism: Odonthalia washingtoniensis; assembly: GCA_032358235.1. Lineage (NCBI taxonomy): Eukaryota > Rhodophyta > Florideophyceae > Ceramiales > Rhodomelaceae > Odonthalia > Odonthalia washingtoniensis. The sequence continues at coordinate 9,028 of JAULBU010017978.1, read as the reverse complement.
ATGACAGTGACGTTTCCTACATGACAGCAGCAAAAGGGTACTAATTTGAGACTCAATTATCCGAAACAACATTCCTATATGGGTACCAATTCTACGTAACAAACTGTGAAGATAAACCCACAAATAAGCGTGAAGTACAAATCCAAGTAATACAGACATAAAAACATTCCAAAAAAGGAATGGTCAAACGCGAAACATGACCCATAACGTGTAACTTGTCGGCAGTGAACCAAAGGGTGTAAGATAGTGTCATAGTCAACACGTCTGTGCCAACAGACGGTCCATTATGGATAATACACAGTATGCGGCTTACTGTAAAACATTCAACCTTAAAAACATTATGGAACTTTTACATGGAAAGAAAGTATCTGTACTTTTCAGATTTTAGAGCGCCATAGGAGGAGCACGTATGAAAATACCATTCCATTCACTGGGCATAATTATTGACGTTGATTTCTCCATTATCAGCAATGACACTCCTTCACTTCTCAGCCAAAAAGACATGATCTATAACGACATTGACTTAAGCATCATCCATCGAGTTCTTATTCAAAGAGGTGGAAAACAAAAACTGCAACTCATCAACAACTTCTCAATCTAAAACTGGGCTCCAACAGATCAACCATAAGTCTTGTACACGTTCAACGAGCTCAGAAAAATTCACTGCATATTTGGTCACCTTAAATTGAGGGCCGCACGCAACTTGCTTCGAAGGGCAAGCAGAAAGGACACAGACATCGAAACAACAAGATCCATAGAAAAAATAAAACAAGACTGCGTAACATGTGCACAAAGAATCGCCGTACTCCGTCGATTCAAACTTACAATTGGCTCCGAAGAATTGAAATTAAACGACCATGTCCAAGTGAACATAATTTGTATCGACGGCAAAGCAGTGATGCACACGGTGGACACGGCCGCCCATTTTACAGCAGCCCTATTCCTGAAAGGACTGACAGAAATGGAGTTCTTCAGTGCCATATGATGAATGTGAACTCTCCTTTCCTGCGCCCCTCCGGATTACCTGCATGTGGATCAGGGCTCCAACAACACCTCCACAGAATTTAAATAAGCAGCAAGAGAAGACGGTGTGACAATTTTAGAAGCAACAATTTAATCTCCCGGATCAATTCGTACTGTAGAACGCTACTCTGCACTATTACGATGTACCTATTCAACAATCAAGGGCAATCTAAAGAAAAAGATGACGATTGCCTTATAATGGACATTTTTGTCTTCAACAGCGTCATTAGTCCAGAACGGCTTTGCCTCACGTTTTTGGTATACAGCGCCCTTCCCAGACCGGCTCACGTAACTCCCACCGAAACACAACAACAGCGTCTTTGTTTCCGGAATTTAATGCCTACATTCAAATGGCGTAGTTTTTGGGTGGAGTCAATGTCTATTAGGCCATTCGAATTTTAGGGGTCCTTAAATGTTATATACCAAACATTACAGTGTTCAAATTGTTACGGATGGTACCTGAATAAAATATCTACACAATTTGAAGATAAATTATATGGGCCATTACCTGTGGTGTTCATGTACTGTAGTTTTTAATGGATGAGATGTACAAATTTACTTACGGACGGCGGAAAGTAAATGGAAGAAATTTCTGAGGGAACATATGCTATCGATCATGCAATGCAATAAGTAGAGAAGGAACAAGCAAGACATCGTATTGATTTTGGTTTGAATCATGGAGTACGTCCCAGGGAAATGGAACAATCATCTCAATTACAAAAACTATCCGCAGTATCCCCAGTTTCAATATGGCCAACCGGTTTTAATACATAGGAGGGACCCCACACATACAAATTGATCGAAAAGGAGACAGTTGTCGTTCAGACGCCAAGACACCGACTGTTTCTTAGATCCACTTTTGTCATGCCTTGCATAGAATCGAGGTTGGAACGTAATATAGGACATGAACTGGAGCCTGATTAAGGAATGTATAAGAGGGAAGAAGAAGTGTCTGTCACTAAAGCTCCAGAAGGTCAAGACTTTGCGGAATCAGGTAAGGATTAACTACAGTTTCTTATTAACAATGGAACATTTGAAATCATATCACAAGATGAGGTTCCACCGGGAATGTGGATTTTTTGTTTGCGCTTTATTGACGGATTAAAAAGGACTGAAAAAGGGTTGCATCGTAAAAGTAGTCTAGTGGCACAAAACTACTGCGATGACGGCTCTACCATCATTTCCACTAATGTACCAACGGTACAGAGATTCTCCCAGCGACTATTTTTAGCCCTAGAATTATCAGCACCAAGGGTTGAAGTATTTACTCGAGACATCACCCATGCGAATGTCTAGTCCATAACTTCCCTCTAACTGCAGGTTTTCATTGAGGCACCGAAGGAGCTGGTCTTACTTCGTACCATTGTCTTTCTTATCATTAAATCTTTGTGCAGGATCCTCGAAAGTAGACTTCATTGGTATTTAACCTAACTGGAGCACCACATCAGTAAGTTGGGAACTATTAGAGCAAAGACGGATCCTTGTTTATTAATACAACTTAATAAGGAGTTTCTACGAGGAATGGTCACCCTCCAGAAGGATGACTCGTTTGCCTTTGGTAAATCAAAATTTCTACGGGCAGAGGAATACGCATCCAAGAAATTTAAAAAACCAAGTGAGTTTTTAGAAGAGAAGTAACTGGCATTAAATGGCCTCACCCTCAACCAAACCCAAACAGGAGTCATCACACGACAAACTAAAACACCGCACAATCCAGATAAACTTCTCAAGTTCCAGATTTTTAGCTCAATACATAGGGGTCTGTTCCCGTCCAAATTTGTGTGCAGCTGTCCAATTGCTATGACCAGGAAAAGAACCCACAGCCACTCAAGAAATAAAAATACTTATAAAAATCCATTACTAGGCTGCAGGGTACCGGGTATGTTGGACTAAGTTATACAAAGCTGGATCTACTTTCAGTGAAGATGGTTGTAATCCCAGGTGCAGCATTAGGAAATGCGAGGGGATTCAAGAGTCAGTTAGGATACGTGATATTATTGATGGATAAAACTGGAACAGCGAACATCGTGCATTACTCGGAAAATCGATTCCAGAGGGACACAAGATTGGTCCTTGCCGCTGAACTACATGCCCTAGTTTTGGCTTTCTACCAAGCAATCGCACTTCGCGATCTGACGACTGAAAAACTGGGAAGGAATTTGGAAATCGAAGCATTCCTAGATTCTAAAACTCTATTTGATTCTTTTGTTAATGATCGATCAACAACTGAAAAGCGGCTCCATCTCGATATCTTTGCACTAAATCAAGGTTACGGGCTCGGGGATCTTGCAAGGATTGACTGGATACCTGGATCCTAATACCCCACCGATTTTCTCACGAAGCCTATCCTCACATCTACAAACCCGCTTTCGTTTATTATGACAAGAAATAAGTATGCCACCTCCGCCTTGGGGTGGGCAACAGCTTGAACTCCGAAAATTAAAACGTTGGAGTGTTGGTTTATACATTATTTGTGAGTTGAAACTTAATGCTGACATAACGTAAAATGGCAGAAAAGGACGATGTTTACAATAGTTTTGTAAAAAGAAAAAGTTATTTGGCATTATCAGATGATCGTACAAATACATCACACGTGTCCAAATATATACATCAGTGAGACACAAAATTATTAATTAATATGGAATGATAAAAATGAAATATTACACGTGTCAAGGGTGGGAGACAAATAAAGGAGGATTACACACCTGTGTGATACATTATTCATCCGGACTGACTGGACGATACTATTATACATACCCGACGTCCATGGCCGGGTGGGAGGAAATAAAGACGATCATGATCATAACAATTATCAAACCACAAAGTCACCCGACAACTCTGTTTCCCTAGATAGGACAAAAGGACAGTTCTGGAAACGACGCCCCCAATTGGCATATCAGTGCACTAACTGGGGAACCCCCGGTTCGGCACAGGATATCAACCAGCCAGAAGAGACTACGGCGGTTTGTATCTTCCATCGAATTAGGATCAAACGTCACGGCCATCGTCAGTACCGTCACAGACCCAACACATCCGCAACTCGGTCATCATAGGTTTTACTAGAAAGAAAGGGTTCTACCCTTGTGCCATAGGCAAGTGCATATTATTACACTAATTACGGTGAGGAATGGTATATACATATATATATTTAATAAATTTTGGGTATAAGTAAGACCCCACGCCACAAGTGGCACACATGCAGAGGCTGAAAGGCTCAGAACGAAGAAGGGAGAGAGAGGTATAAAGGTTTGGGTAAGGAAGAAAGAAAGAGGGCCACATAAAGACAATAATTAAGTGCAGAATAGGAAGGCTCAACACCGATGTTGGATGATAAATGATGAATGCATAATTACCAGCCCGTGTAGTAGATGCGTGAAGTTTTTGCTGAAATACGGACTCACTTACAGTCCCATATCATCATCTTGAATTATTTTTACTAAACGTAAGCGAATTTTATTGTCATTATTGTGTGTACAAGATTTGTGTTAGATCTTAGTCGTAACCTACACATTATCTACAGTAATGGGTCTACTCTAGGGTTATGTCAGGCTAGGTTCATTTCATAAGTATGCAATGACAGGAAATCTTAGTTCACGACTTGTCATAGTCATATTTCGTGCCAAACAGTTATATAAACCAGTAGAATCTTGAGGATTATAATAAACCAGTCCAATTAGTCTTGAGTAAAAAGCACATGTTGTAACAGGTTATGGCCCAAAGTACAACGCAACTTAATCAAGCTCAGAATCATTTTAGTCGATCAAAGAACTGAAACTGGTTTTGAGGAACACAACCTATCCCTGTCTAGTAAGATCATGTCGTCAATATCCAGAAGCATAGCACAATAAGAGAAGGGGCGACCAAATTTAGAGTTTACTTACTTTTAGGAGACAACTACTAAATGTGGCAGAAGAGGATGAAGACTTTTCTCATTGGGAAACAGTACTGGAAAACTTTTGAATGGAAAAGAAAGTCTCCCATTGGATTCAACTGAAGAAGTTCTATTGGAATTTCTACCTTGCTCATATAACTCTCTATCAACTATTGTTATGGTCATAAATTGTGCTTGTCTGGGTGCAGCTGTTGGCACAGAGGATCCCTGGGACTGTGATAAGACCTTAAAGGGAAGTACAATACTTCATCGGCAACAGCAGTAGACAAAATGCTAACTAAATATCTCACCATATGAATGGACGAACATTAGTCGATAACCAGGTACGCAGACAGGGTAGTAGCAATTGGAAACTGATTGGTAGCAATGGGAAAAAGCTAGCGAGGGGAAGACAAATTGAGCAAACTACTCATTGGCTCATATCGCCATTTTGAAGGAACGCGTGATCAAATCCGCAAGGTGGAAAGAGACAGTAATAAGGCAATTCAGATGCTTACAGCTAAAAAGGCTGAAATAATCGCATCTGGATGCAGGAAGAAATTAGCACATTCCGAGAGACGAGCTCTATTAACACTGCAATCGAGAGGAAATGTTTTTGAATGTGGTGAAGAGGGACACTTTAAAATAAATTGTCCAAAATTAAAAAGTGGAACACAAGAACACAGACACCGAGGAAGAGATTGTTCCACCGGTGGGCGTGGGTGAGGCCCATATGGTTGAAGCAATAATAATGAAGGAAAGGACATCGGGAGACCTTACATTGCGTTCATGCTGCATCAGAGAAATACAGTTTCTTCTGATAATCTCCGTTGCAGGTTGTTCGTGGATTCAGGGGCATCAAAGCATATGTGCAATAATGCAAGGATATTTGAGATTATAAATAAATCTGAAGATTCAGTAGAAGTTGGAGAAGAAACACTGATAAATGTAAACATATTTGGAGTATTAAGGGAAAAAGTCATGGTAAATGGTAAAAGTAAGGAAATCGTGGCCCATAATGTGGCATATGTACCTGATCTGAACACCAATATGCGTTCAGTAAGCTGCTTACGCCGTAATAGATTAATGGTAGTATTCCGTAATTATCCTGGGAATCTCAGACCGGGATTAGTGAAAATATTAAGTGGAATTGATGGGAAAATAGTAGCGAAATGTTTTTAGAAATATTTTGGTCTGTACAAAATTATGTTCGAAACTGCAGTTAGTGGCGAAACAGGCAGGACACCTAAGCCGATGATGGCTTATACAGCAACTAACTGGCATTCATGAACTGTTCACTCCGGGTATGGCCCACTTAGACGAACCAAGGGAATTATATATGGCATTGGAAGCCTGCGGAGATGATAAAAGTTCTTGCCAAGCGTGTCTAGTGTACAAAGAAACCCGGAACCCAAGAAAGAGAATCATCTGGTAGAATAGAAAAGTGCGGAAACCATTGCAGCTGGTCCACATTGATGTTTGTGGGGCCAATCAAACCTATTTCAAATGGAGGATCACAATGATTTGTGACTCTATACGATGACTTTACTGTCTTTGCTACTGTTAGGTTTATTAAATTTATATGGGAAACAGAGGTAGTACTAAAAGAGATGATTTTGGAGCTTGAATCAGTCTTGATTATCACACGATGATTTCCAGACGCCGCCTCCGAGGCGGCGTCTGGAAATCATCGTGTGAAAAACATTAAAATGACAGGGAATATGCTTCCTGAACAAATAAAAGGAACTAAAAAGTTGGTACGAGGTATTAGAATGGGCAACGGAGGAGAATATACTGAAACAGAACATCTCAATTGGTTCAGAAATAAATGGATACATCCTTAATTTACCCGACCCTATTTTCCAGAGTCCAATGAGAGAGCTGGAAGCCTCAATAGAACTGTAGTGGATAGGGACAGAACAATTTTGCACACAACTCGAGGGAATTTTCAAAAAGAAATGTCGGTGGAGGTAATATGCACAGCCAATTATAGTAAAAAAACCGACCGTATTATAGTGCATGTCAAAGTGAAGGTCGGACAAAGATCGAAATCGTAACAGGAGCCAAACCAGACATTAGCAATTTAAGAAAATTTGGATGTAGAGCAGTAATATTTGTATTGAAGCAGAATAGAGTCGATGTAAAATTTGGGCCACGAGGAGAAGAAGTATTTTAGGCCAGTTACAGTTCTGGGCATGTGTACAAGATATTCATATCATCAATAAATCAATTTAGAATCACCAAGGATGTAACCTTGGTATAGAAAGAACATAGCATCAGTGAATCCGGGATATCAAATGAACTGGTTGACTGAGACGATGGTGACCTGGAGAGTGATGAAACCATTTTGGAAATAAAATCTCAAGATAATACAAATGAAGAAACACTGAAATCCGCAGATCAGGAGAAGCAATCTGTTCCAGTTCCAATAAAAAATGGGGATTTGGAAGCAGAAAAACTTACCCACTACCCTGATATACGTCAGTCTACTAGACATTCACAGCGTCCAGATAGATATTCAGCTTTCGCACTGACTCTCCACTCAATTTTCGGTAGTGGCAAATCTGAGGATCCCATAACTTTCCAAGTGGCAGTGAATTGTAATGATGACAAACACTGGCGAAAAGAAAAGAACAATGAGATGGACGGGATTGTTGAGAAGGAATTCTGGAGATTGTTCAAACTAACAGATGGATTTAAATTCATGGGAACTAAGTGGGTCTACCAAAAGGAGGTGAAAGAAGATAAAACCCTACAACATTTTAAGGCTGGTGTAGTTGCGGAAGGAGTCTCATATCGAAGTGGTGTTGACTATGGTGATATTTATGCACGGGTAGCGCTATATTCTACCCTCAGATTTCTTTTGAAAGCTGCTTTTCTCAACAAATGGGAGATGTTACAGCCAGAATTTCGAGCTGCATTTTTAAATGGACCGTTCCAGGAGGAGCTGTATATTTTGCAAACCGAGAGGTTCACAAGAATTTGAAAAGAAAATATGGTACTAGATCTCCACAAATCACTTGATGGTTTCAAATAAGCGGCCCGTGCATGGAATGATAATCTCTTTGAGAGTCTAAATTGTTTGGGTTTTAAGCGTAGCAATGGGAATGAGCCTCTACTTTTTTGAAAATTAAATGGTTCACCATTTAGCTTTTCGCAGGTGTGGATGATATTCTGGTGTTTAGACCGTACATAGGTGCATTACAAAATGTAGCCAAAGAAATGGCTACAAATATGGAACTCAGAATTGAAAAACCAGTGGACCGTTTTCTGGATATAAATATATCCAGTAAAGAGGGACAAATATCAATATCGAACCCCCTACTCATAGATTCTATTTGCACGCTATTTTACATGAAAGATGCGAAAACTGTACCTACTTCTATTGTATCAGGTGAGAAAATTTGCAATGACGAAGATGGAATCACTACAAATGCGCCATATCAAGAGTTGGTTGGTACGTTGCTTTATTTGGCTAACACTGAGCGTCCGGACATTTCTGTAGCCGTTGGGATTTTATCCAGATATTGTTCAAACCTGGAAGAATCGCATTTGACTGTAGCAAAAAGGGTAATTAGTTATATAAAAGGAACAAGTAATGGAGTTATTTTCTACAATATGGATGATGCTGTCATAGTTGGGTATTCGGACTTTGATTTTGCAGGAGATGTATATGACAGAAAGTCCACTACCGGGTTTTTATTTAAACAGGCAGGTGGTGCTATAACCTGGAAATCAGAGAAACAATCTATAATAGCGTTATCGACTGCGGGATCGGAATATGTTGCACTGTCTGCAGCAGAAAAGGAGAGAATCTGGTTGAAAGGGGTTGCCTCCGATTTAGATATTTTCATGGGCGAGGCCATGGTTTTATTTGGTGGTAACATTGTATCTTTAGGTATGGTGAGAGAATCCCGCCCAGCAGAGGCATCAAACTACATTGCGCGACAGCTTCATTTCGTTCGAGATGTCGTCCCGAATGGATCAATTGACCTACAGTATATCTCATCTTAGGAGAATGCTGCTGATCTACTAACTAAAGAACTTTCTATGGTCTTACACAAGAGACATATGAAAGGGATGGGTATATAATGCAAGAAAATTCAATATGAGGAGGAGGGTTTAAATACGGAC
>JAULBU010017967.1:0-20369 GCA_032358235.1 Odonthalia washingtoniensis | reverse complement strand
AGGAAAGGAACCGTGCAGGCTAGAAAACATATAGTAGACTGCATGTACTCCAGTATACAACCCACGTAAAATACGGCATCATACACAATCAACAGATACTGGCCCATGCTACATTCACGATACTGAGAATTCAGTAGTTTATTTTCTAGTTCAACTGCCTTTTCTTCCGTACACCGCAGTTTCAGGTCCTAGTTCCCCTATTAAATACATACGAATTCCAATGGAGTTGTGAATGTTTGCATGCATTCCGAAACTGAGGTGAATTGAAGGTAACATTCTTTTCCGAATACACTGACGAATGTAGGGACAGAAATAAAGAAAATGAGAAAATGGCTGATGGTAACACAGGAAAAGTATTCAGGTATATCAGAGGCAGAAAGTAGTAGCAGAAATGGGGATGGCTGCAGAAATAGGGATGGAGATGACGGGTACTGTACCCACATATGTTGCAGGAGGTTGTGAAAGAAATCACGGAAAGGTGGAATAGTAAAAAGAGACCATGGAAATGAATTCCCCCGAGATACAGAGAGTGTTTACGTTCTATGGAATTACGGAACAAGCAGCTTGAGACCAATGATGCAAGACAGCTAATGATTCAACACATGGAATATGTGTATGGGTAGCTGCCATCAGATTTCCGATCTGATGGCACTCTACGTAGTAAGGTATATAGTTTAAGAAGGTAGGTGTATTCATGATGGTAGAGGTAATGGTTACCAGTATGAGGAGGGTTGGAAAACGTTACAGGGTTTATTTCATAAATAAACCCTCGAAGTGCAAGCATTAATGGATGTATGCATATGCATTTATATGAACGCACACCCCTCAGCCATTAAATATTTCATTGTATGTAATGATAATTGATATCATCCATAACTGGGAATAAATATGTCTGTTTCTTGTAACAATAGAAGTAACTGTTTTTCGTTAATGAAAACGAATGTTAAAATAATTACTAGCATGTCTTCAGACTTGAAATGGTTTAACTGTGTGTATAGTACTAAAAGCTTACCTTCAATTTCAGCACCATCAACTTTTAACATTTGTTGTGTTAGAAATTCGTTCAATTCTAACAGTTTTTACTTTCTTCCTATACCCTCTATTGATTAATATGTTACATAAACATCATCTATATTTTTTCAAAGCTTTTTATGCTTTATAGTCCTACTTCCGTTATTATATCAACGTCTTCCAGTACGTCTATCTATATTTTCATTTTGCTTTTTATTTATTTATTTATTTATTATCTTCCTTCTTCTTTTTGCTCAGTCGTTGCTGCTGGACACATAAATTACGTTTAATATGAGACATAATCTAATTTAAATGTCTTAATAATAATTCACGTACTCCATTATGGTGACAAAGCGTGATTTTAGAATTTTGTTGCAATGTATAGTTTGATTCTTGCTGTATGAGTGTGATGTATTTATCTCTTAATAAATTCTTCAAAAATTCCAATACGATATCAGAGCCTATTGGACCCGTCATTATGTTGGTTTGTTGTTGTTTTGATGGTGGTAGTTTGGTATTGATTATGTGCTTGTGCAGCTTTGAAACTGTTTCGGTAAGTGATAGGAATGATTGAAGATATTTTAAAGATATTATTATATCATCGATTCGATGCATATCATTAATTTATATTTGTTTTTCATTAGGTACGAGGAGAATCGACTTTCAACTCTAATACTTCTTTAGTACATTGTAGAATATAAATAAAATCTGATAATTTATATGTTTTCAAATTAGTAGATGATATAAGTTATTGTAGTGCACCTTTTACAACAGCTTGTAAAACAAGTAAGGCATGCGCACGTCTTTTGAAATATTTAAAATAACAATCGGGTCCATCATCATCACCTAACATAGTAATATTTTTCTTCTTGCTATAATTATTATTATTTCCACCAGAATCATCGTTTGCTATACTGTTTTCTTTACTTGATATATCATTTGAAGAAAATCCAACACGCTCTCATTCCTTCCCATAGTTGAGCTTCTGAGGCACCATCATATCTGGATTGGAAGCCAATCGGGTATGTATAATATCTGATTATAAATAGTTCTTTTGGATCTCTTGCCATAACAGAACATACTACGAAGACTTTGTTCATACTGTCATTAAACGCTAAACTATCAATGAACATTGAAATTGCGTTAGAAAGACAGAAAAGCTAATAGTTTCAAAGTTAAGAGTTTCGAATAGTAAACTTATCATTTTTCGGGAAATCCTATACATGATGGTACATTTAAAATTGCGTTAGAAACACAGAAAAGCTAAGAGTTTAGAATTGCTGGGGTTCCCCCAAAGAATTTGAGGTGTTTTAACGCACGCGTACCTTATGCTATAATTAGTTTGTGTGTCATGCTCAGTCGATGCGGCTTCATGCAATGGTGTTGACCATACTAAAACCGCCAATATCATTGTACATGTAGTATGAACTACTTGTTTTAGTCATGCTGAGGTTTTCGGTTCGGATGAAGGAGGAGCATGTTTTGCATTGGGATGAATGAGGAGCGTGTTTTGTGCTGGGATGGGGGAGGAGCGTATTGTTCGTGCTTAGGAAGTTGCACAAGCTCGGTAGTGTATCAATAGTATGGTGTTTCTATTCGATGCATGGTATGATGAGAAGTATGAAATTGGATATGATGCTGTATGATTGTTGTGGTATGGCGTCATTCTTGGATTCATACGGATAATTATGAGAAATCAGTTGTTATCAGAGCTAGATGAACATAACACACGCGAAATCATCAATCGTAAAAGTGTTTCATCGAATCAAATGAGGAAGTATATACTGTCTATGACCCCACTTGTAGAGAAGATTATTGCTGATGAATTACCTGGACATTTTGGTATCATGTTTGATGGTTGGAATGATAGCCGTACCCATTTTGTTGCAGTATTTGCAAATTATGAAGTACATGGGATTTACTCAGAAACTATTATTGGTTGCGGACCACTAATTGAAGAAGAAGATTTGAGTGCAGATCAGCATGTAGCTTACATTGAGGCCACTCTAGAAAATTTTGGGAAGTCTCTTAAGAAAGTGGCTGCATTTATTGCAGACAATTGTAATGTCAATCGTAAAATGTCTTCTGATAAATTAATACCACTTATCGGGTGTGCCAGCCATAAATTAAATTTGGCTGTTGAGTTTTGGATTGATGAACACCAAGATATTAAATTAGCACTTGAATGTATTGAGGATGTTATGACAAAGCTACGTACAATAAACAAATTTGGCTCGACTATGTCATCTAACATCTCTGGCACCTGTTGATGGGAATGAGACACGATGGTCTTGTGAATATGACCTCCTGAAGACCTATTTCCGCATTGAAGAGCATGTTCGAAAAATTGAAGAGTTGGATACATATATACCTACAGCTGCACAGAGACGTTCACTAGTATGTGCGCTACAGAATTTTTCAAAATTCCAAAGTATTATCAAAAATTTGCAAAGGGATTAATGGTTCATGACTTAAGATTTACATTTAATCACATCTGTGACTAATATCCGTCAATGGAGCGGTATTTGAGCGAGGATTCAGCCATCGTTAATAATAAGATTTTCGAAACCGGTTTGACGAAATTATTGAAAGGCGAGGAGAGAAGGTTATCGTCATCAGAGAAAATTGCTTTACGTCGTCTTAAAAAATTGACGGCAACGGAAGAGGAAAAAACAGAAACAGAAATTGTTTTGTTTTATGAATCCATACAGGCGAAACGACGTCGTGTTAGTGACGCGTCTAAATATATGAAATATGATTTCTTGCTAGCAACTTCAAATTCTATCGAACGTCTATTTAGTACAGCTCGTTTGATATTGACATCTTTAAGGAAGAGTATGGCACCAATAATGTTTGAGGCCATTATGTTTTTGAAGGTGAATCGGATGTATTGGGACCTGAAACAAGTGTCGCTCGCAATGAAGACGCCTGTACCTGAAGAGATCGAGACTCTGGATGACGATTCACAATATCATTTCACGTAGTTTATTAAAGATGTTTTTAATGAGAAAAACTACTGTAAGAGAAACTTACAGAAATAAATTCCAATTATTCCAATTATTGCAATAATTTCAATAATTGATTGTTGCTTACTGTCTATTGCAATCATTTATTGTACACTTTTCAAAATTAAAATTATTGATTGTCTGACCTGCCATATTGCAATAATTGATTTTACCTAAAATAAAAATGCAATTTATTATAAATAAAATTACATAAAATTAATTACAATTTAATTTTCCCGAGACCTATAATTTAAGTACAATTGATGAAGATCCATTGCATAATATGGCATTTGCTCTTCTGGATGATGGTACTGATGCGATAATTTGAAAATGTAGGGAATGTATTCCGATTTTTTAAGTTATTGATGAACTTGGGAATAATATATTGGACAGTAATGAAGATATTGATGTTGTTTTTGGGATTGAAATAAAAGGTTCATGCTGTTCATGGGGCATGTATGTAGAGCCCGCGTGCAAAACACACGAATAAGGTGGTTAATGAGTGAAGTGAAAAGTTTGGAATGTGGGACGCTCTTTGTTGCTCTCATGCACTAAAACTTGAAATTCGTTACAATAAGGCACCGGGAAGCGACAGCTGAATGGTTTGGGAAAAGCGAAATGATGTACCATGTAACAGATTTGTTTTATAACGGATGAGGTGGGGATGTAATAATAAATTTGTACAGGTGAAATGGTACAGGTGGGAGGGCTTGGAGAATAAATTGGTGAAATATAGCAGTCGGTAGTATTGAGGAGGGGATTCCGAGACAGCAGTCACGAAATACGACCTTTACATGTTCTTCGTCGACCATATCGTTCAAAAAGACAAAGCGTAGGATGTAATGGAAACGGATAGTATTAACGAATCATTCTCTTTTCGTATTTGGAAGCAGCTACAGAAATGTGAAAATATATGGATTTTGACGGACAACAAATGATTCTAAAAGAACTATCTGTTCGGACCAATAGAAATTTAGATTTTTGAGGTAAAATATTTGTAGTAAATGGGTATTACTAACCTAGATGGTCACTGACTCTACAAGAAGAATTGAATTGAAATACGTAATCGTCGTCAGCACATGTTTCATGCCATTCTACTTTTTGGACTTGGTATCATTTTGTTCATTTTGGTGAAAACGAATTAATTAATTCATTATTTTTTAGACAAAAATGTTACATTCAACGGCATGTATGAAGGAGTCAATTTCAGTACGGACATGATCAATTAATTCATGATTTTTAGGAATGTTTCCATAAATGTTTTGAAATGAGGCCCCTCAACTTGGGAAAATATCAACATGGATCTTGAAAGTTATTATCCAGCCTAGCATGTTTTTTGTGTTTATTTTTTGTTGTATCATCCAGAAACTTTAAGTTCTGTTATGTTTTCATTTATATATATACTTGAAACCTATTATCATGTCCATCTATTCTTAGACCTTACTGTAGTATTTTTAGATGCCAATTATCGGCATGTGTTGTTTTAGTTTCAACCTTTTGTCTACATGTCCTGTCTTTGATTTAATTTTGTGCCTACCTAAACGTTCACTGAGACAAAGTTCTTGTCTCAGTTGAACGCGACACACAGAACCCAACGAACAACACAGAACAAACCTTCCTTATCGTTTTGGCTACGACCACTCGCGGCCATTCGGCCCGCTCTCAGTTCAATAAAGAATCTACCTGTCTTTGTTCTCTGTCAGATTCTACATGTATGTATTCCCAGTCATCTGTCCACCATTTTACTGTATACTTAGTTCGTTTAACTCACCCCCGTATCCTTTTCCTTGTTTTATTTAGACTCAGTGTCCATCCTAACAGGACGGAAAAATCTTGTGGACGCACATTTTTTTGCGGCAAAAGGCTTGTCGTCCGCTATGTGTGTGAAAGTACCTAGATGTTCTTGTACCGGAGGACATTTTAGAGGAATTTACATATGATAATGGAATTATAAACGCCACTATGCGGTTAGTTTTTATCGATAAGTCTTATAACTGCGTGTGCCAATGGTTTGATGCAAAAAACATAGTTTAGCTTGGAAGATTAAGCCAGAAAGTCCTTCAGAAAATTAATGGTAACTATAAAGTTCCTTTATTTGGGTATGCTCAAATTACTAAGTTCTGAAAGAAATTTACGGTATGCTCGAGGCGAAAGATGTTGGAAATGTAGGAAGAGGAGAAGCAGGAATTTGTGACATCGAATGGGAGCTCGAAATTGATAAATAGAATGGGATAGTTGGGCATGCGGTGGAAAATAAATATCCGAAGAAGTTGAGGTAATGAGGCATGTGCAGAATAGGATGCGGATTGTAACCACTGGTATAACCTTTTCTGGTACTGAAACACGGGCTTCCATTACGTACACGGGAGAAGTACATAAATGGAAACTAAGCAGCGGTATAGATGAGTGGAACATAGTTTCTTAACACCACTGAGATAGAGATGTGGGGTAATGAGGGGTCTGAAGGGGGTGTTGAGGACGATAATGAAGACGATTGGAGTGATAATGAAGAAATCATTGATGAAGGCTGTACGGAACAGACAACCCTGTATACCATTTAGTATGGAACTAAAACTGTGGACAAAATTAGAACTATTACGCATCGTGGTAATAGATATTATGGAACTGGTCATGCTGGTGTTATTAGTAATAGTGGGGATACAATTGGACCAAGGCGTAAATTCGGAATATTCTATGGGACGTGCAGCCGGGGAGATGATTCCAGCTACGTCTTTCAAATACTGTGTGGGATTGTATGTACTACTGTGTGATATAGGGTGTGTATGTGTCCATAGAACTCATGGAAGTTGCTATTGACAGAGAAACCCGCTGTGAATATCATTGGCAGTGGATGATTTCATTATGATCGAGGTGTATTCTTTGTCCGAATAATTATGCACGATAAGTCTGCTCTTCTTCTATATGATTTCACCAAACTTCTTCAATTCATCAACAAACATGCATCCAAATATCCATACATATCCCTTGATATCTAAAATCGTGTATGGGCTTGAATGTACTATCATTCAATAGGTCTTCAAGTGCGACCAGCCTGAATTTTACAAAATACTTTACCTGTTTTAATCCTTTATCACTTTGAACGGTCTTGGAACATCCCCTAGGTCAATTGAATCACTTCCTTCATCGTTTTGCTTCTCCTTTATCGTCGTAGCACATTAGTCCAACGTTTCCAGCTGTATGGGGCTCCTGCCATCCCAAGGATGGGGTTTGCCAGTGTTTTACACAAATTGATCTGAATATAATGTGTTCTAGTGGTAGTTGTACGACAACGGTTTCTCCGTCCACTGAGATGTATTTATAAGGCCCTTATCGTCGGTTGAGGTTGACCCAGTATAGTATAAAAGAGGTGATACGTCTGGCAGGTCTCTCAGCGTTTGTTATATCTCTTCTCCTTTCTGTCCCCTGGATGGCTTAAGGTGGGAGAGACTCGTAGCTTTTATTATTTCATTGCTACTACCTGTCTTGCTTCTTCTAAAGTACGTTGGCGCTCAAGCTGGTTCGTTAATCATGTGTTTATTGCCGGTCGTTGCGGCGCGCCGATCACGAAAAGCTTTGGGCAGAGTCTTTCTAGTACCATCTTCGCATGGACCGGATGTTTGCCAACTGTCATTCCCAATGATGGGCAGGTAGAATTATTCAATCGGACAATCAAGTCGATCATAAGAAGTTCCTTGGCTTACTATCCAATGAATATGGTCTTGTACACAAGCTCATTGGTGTGTTCGTAAAAGTTTCAACCACACAGCTCAACGGCACTTTCACAGGAACAGTTATAACTGGTCTTGTTTTGACCGCCACCAGATTTGTATTCAATATCACACACATAAAGAGCAAGAACTCCAAAGGAATCCAGGAATACATGTAAATAATGGCTGATGAAAGCTCCTCTGGAAGCGAAAGGAAAAATCGACCAAGTCCAAGCCCATTACAAGCGAAACCACGAAACCAAATTGCGGCGGCAAAGTGAAAATATAACTGGATGACTTAGTATACCATTTACTTTGCGTCGAAAGAAAAGACGAACCAGACGACCACTATAAACTATTAGCGGTGGCAGAAGGACTACTAGTCTTTGTTGATGCTGTTACTTATACCAACCTGATATCGTATATCAGGTTGGGATAAAAAACAGTATCAGAAACACACAAATACATGCAAAAACAAAAAGCCCACCGTAGAAGCAATAAATAATCGAAGGTCTCCAAAAATGCCAAAATAATCAAAACATCAAAAACATCACAAACATCACAAACATCACAAACATCACAAATATCACAAATATCACAAATATCAGACATATCAGACATATCAAAAATAAGACAAATATCAGACATATCAGACATATCAAAAATATGAAATTAAACACTCAGATCTCATTGGCTCAATATCTAACACGTGGTTTTTCGATACCTAAAATGTCTCCAGGTGGCATGCATTCAACAACCAACCCGTAGCAGGCTTACAGCTCTCGTTAACTCATGTCCTCATCGACCGGAATCGCGGGAGAACAGGCCACCTCCACCGCTAGTGAAACAACTGGTACACACAATACGCGTACCCATCATTACCGTCTCCACCTCTCAGATGAGCACATCCACCGCGGGAAAAGGCCGACGCCAAAAGTTACCATCCTGTCCCTCACGTGAACCAGTATTTATCTTCTCACATTCCCCTGTATATGCACGTTGAGCGAACACAATGAAATTTCCTTCCTGATCGCATGCAGAACCCCTTTCCGTCTCCAAACGACACCACCGGATCACAACAACCTCCCATAAAACAAAACTGGCGACTCGAACTCTTCACATCTCTATGACTTTTTATCCTACTCTACAGCCATCACAGCAAGCCTTCTTAGACACAATCGGCACACTTGCACATATTTCACATGAACGCAACATTCATTGCACCTACAGCAAGCCATATGTATAATTGGCTTCTTCTATTCGATGTGCGAGGAGCAGTTCGTGTGATTTGGGACTAGGAGAGATAGTAAGTGATGAAAGATGAAAAACTGAAGAAAAGAAGAATGACGATGCCGATAAAAACATATCATGATGATGGTGAATTGTTAATACAATGATGAGTGATGATGATCATGAATTGTTAAATATAAAAGTACAATAATGAATGATGATGATGATGACCTTGTTAAATGTAAAAGACATTATTGATGAAAGATGATAATGACAACGTTTGTGAAAACGAAAGTATATAATCAAGAACAGATGATGGAAATGACAATGACTTTAAACATTCATTTGAATAAAGAATAATGTTGATAATACCAATACCAGAATGACGAGAAGAAAACGAGCACGAACAATGATAAGAAGAAGATGATACCAAGATCAAAGAACGGAAATAAAAAAAGAACGAGGATAATTGATGACAGAATGAACAGAAAATGATAAGGACAAGAATTATACCACGGACACTATGGTAGATGAGTAAAACACATGACAGTCAACAATAACAGATGATACCCAAACTGTTAGGTACGATAAAAATCAACTCACACGTACAAATCATAAGAAATATTAATTTATTTATCATACCAGACAACAAAATTACACACGAATAATTTTACTTTACAAGGAATGAAATTATGAAATTATCGCATGTACAATAGGAAAGAAATCATACTGTATCATACCAAAGAAGCAACACCTACTCATGATAGCCATCTTAAATATAGTATCATATTCTATTAATGATATCGAAAACAAACACGTGTGACCACACGTGTTCACTATATTGAATTAGAACTATTGCCGACTTAGCCATTATTATCGAATGGGATTCTAATACATGTTTCGCATCTGTCAGATTACCCCCGAATTTTGATACTTATTTCTCTCTCAATTGAATCTGACAGAATTAATCTTGAACAGGTAGACGATAAAAAAAACAAAAGGGAGATTATCAGAATCAGAAGTTGCACCTAATCAGTCAATACTATTGACTGATTAGGTACAACTATGTAGTACATAGCGGAAGAGGAGACTCGACCCAGACAAGCTCTGAGTTGATTAATCAACAGCGTCAGAAGCAAGTGTAATTCCCACGTTCCGTAGGTCTCGTTCCAGATCATTTCAGTGGAAAATCAAGCGCTGTGGAAGAAAAATATCCTTGGCTTCGACTCCAGAATCCTCAAAGACGAGTAACCGCGTCAGGATTGTTGAGTAATAGCGCAAGTCAAAATACTGCGGAAACATAAATATAAATTAGCAATTAATAAAATACCCTTGCATATACATACTTATTATACCCTCTTTAATTTTTATACCATTTTGCCGTTTAGCTGTAGGCCGCATCGACACCCTCACCCCTCTGACATATGGTGATAGTCAAACTCCAAACTCGTCCACATATTGATGTAAATCCCTTACCTATATTAATCAACCCAACATCCCATGAATTCCACAACCTCACCTGCGCAATGTAGGCTGAATGAACAAAAAATGGGGAAGACACCCCGGTGATAAAAAAACCAAAATCATATACACTACATTGGAAGGGGTGGCGGCTAGCGCCTATTATCAAAAAAACTAGACCATATATTCACGTCAACAAACCCGAACTCCCTCCAAACCCCCATACGGGATCTTAGTCTTGGAAATATAATTGCAAATCCCGCTGAGGAATCAACGTTAAACGGAACCGGCGGAACTAGATTCCGGAACGTCGCACAACCATTCCACTGAAAAGGGTGGCGGCCATCACTAAAACTGGCCAATGTTTATTTACAAATTTATTAGTTAATTTGAAATTAGTAGCCCCACGCCATGGAAACAAAAAGGCAAAAACTAAACAAATATTCACTGTCAAGAAGGATATAGAAAAAACATTATTTTAACTCTTCCAAAAGAGGCAGAACAGTCCATATTCTCTATAAGGAAGCGTCACAAGACAACCGAACGAGGAGATTATCTCCGCAGCTATGGAATCCTCTTAAGTCAACACAGCCCCCGGTACGGTGCCGCTCGTCAATATCCACCCAACACAGGAACTGGCTTACGATATTAGAGTAGTTTCTACAATAATGCGAGTCAACATCAGCCTATGGACCTATCTAACCCGCAGCCACACGGTTAGGACTTTACGTAATATATGTCTCACCATACTGGACAGCAACGGAATAATCTCACACCTCCATCACGACATTATCATTATCCAACACACTGGTGGATATGTCGTTAAGTAGGCTTACGGATGGAAAATAATTACGATGATGAAAAGATTTTCGTTTCGGACGGACGGATCTCTGGAGCTACGCATTTAGCTTCGGTTGGAATATGAGGTCAATATCGCGGCACAATTTCCCACTTCCGGATGAGTGGTCCATCGTTTTCCAATCCAAAGGCCAGTAGCAGCACCTCATTACTATTGCGACGTATGTGGATATTGAAGTAGTCGAACTGGGAAATTAGCAGCGTCTCCGTAGAGGTTTGTTTAAATAATGGGTCAGATGGTTTTGGACCCGGTAATGTAGCAAATATGACGTCCTCCGAAAAGTCATACAAATCGTTGTGTTCAGGTAAAATCTCTACCCTGGGAGTTGGTACATCAATTGTAACGATGTCAATTGACAGGAAACTGTCTTCCTGGTTGTTCTATTTGTCGTTCCTTTCATGAATGGCGAAGGCTGGGTGTTCCTCAGTTCCGTCTGTGATTGCGTCTGTCTCCGCCAAAATTATCGAGGGAGCCATAGAAAAATGACGTCAAAGATACTGACGGGTGTGGCAATGATGAAAGAGTAGGGCTATATGATAGGACAGATAGGAGAAGAGGGTTAGGTATAAATGGTCTGATGAAAGCTTTTGTAGGGAAGCCCACTTTCTCCGGTAATTAGGATGAGGACCTCAACAGCTGTATAAATGTATTCTGCGCATTTTCACTGATGTGTGGAATAACGGATGAATAAAAATTGAAATCGGTGCCGATCATGTTGAAATGAGTCGCCTTAGACTATTTCGCAACCAATTTCAATAATTTCGAAAGTTACGATAATGCGATGGAGAAGATCATGCGATGGTATAATAGCCACTATAAAAGTCCAGGATACTAACTACATGGAAGACTACGGCTTTACACAAGCGATCAACGATGAACCTGCAGAGTCGGAGGTGACCGTCTTCAGAAACTTCGTATCTAAGTTGATGACAATACAAAACCAGTTCGACAAAACTTACCAAACCGATGGTTTCTTAAGAGACAGATTGATAATGGCAGTCGATATACCCGGCACCACCCTCCAGGACAGAATGTCGAGAACGACTCAGCACGCAGTAAATCGCACAGCGAACCAGTTGAGTGATAAAGTAATATCGGTAGGAAGTTTGCATGCGAAGAAATATATGAGGAAGACGAAGTAAATTATTCGTTGGGTAAATCATACAGGGGAGAAGCACGACGGGTAACAAAGAAACCATGGTCAAACCGAATCAGCACGTCACATGAATCGTCATTTAAGATACGCCTCTGCCAAGAATGGATGAGATGCGTAAAAGGGTGTTTCGTCTGTGGAGAGGACACTGTTAAACCTAAAACGTGTGAGGGAAACGAATAATGAAAAATCATTCAATTATAGAATGATGCAGTGTATGCCACACTTGTTTGGATAGAAGGGCTAAATTCGGGATTGGAAATCTAATTTACATTTTTATTATTATTTTACACGTGTCACAATTATTATCATAGTTTTGCTGAAGTAGATCTCGACTTCAGTATACATTCAGAACTGGCGAGGTGAGAAAATAAAATAAAGAAAGGTTTCATTTACCAATAAAAACCCAGACAAAAAATTTATCGAAATCGAATCAAACGGTGAGTTTGACCTCGAAAAGAGAGATCGGTCCACACACGTCTAGACTGAATAATACCCAGTGCGAAGATCAAAAGTTAAACTCCGCACAATTTCTGTGTGCGCTATTACCTGTCTATTGCGAGTTAGAATCGACGAAGACACACCTCGTCTTCGATCAGTATCCAGTAAAGGATGGTGAAGTGTAGCAGGGGTTTTGATCACTAACCACATCCCGGCGATTACGAAGAACATTTAACCTTAATTTCCGTTTAATAAAGGATATCCATTTTACTATGACTGCGTAAACATTCAAGTAGCCTCGGTTGGTGGCCCCTTCGACACGGAGTGTATGGGTGTTGATTTTTCGGAAGGATTCGGTAGAAAGAAAGAAATTGATGTTAACTTCAACATCAAAAGCAACCTTACCAATTCTCATATTTCATTCCGTTTTGGTGCCCAAGTATTCAAATCCCTCGGTACCATAACATTTGGGCTCGGCTTCAATCGCTGAAATACACATCTAGCTTGATGTAGCCAACGTTGAAGTTCCGCCCCTGATAGGTCTCAACATCCTAGATGGGTGCAGGTTAATGATCGATAACGTTAACAACAAGCTAGCGCGCCGTAAGAAGATAATGGTAAATAACAAGACTTATTACCTTGAAGAGTGGTATGTACCCATCTTTAGAAGTCCTTCATCTCATCTTCATACCCTCCTGAAACCGGATAGGCACCTTCAACATCAACTTCTCAACTGGAGAACTTAAAAGACCTCACCGTTCCTTCTTTCATCCAACACCAGCTAAGTTATTCAACCTACTTCGACAAACTAATTCAAATGAAGCTGACTATACAATCCTAAAAATCCTCAATGATATTATCGAGAGATGCGACCCATGCAAAAGGGTCGACTCTGCCTTTCTGCACTTAAGATCCCTTGGCTCAGATAGCGCGCGGGTCAATGAGAGGATTATTATGGACGTATTCTATATTACAGTCCAGAAGAAAAAGCACAGTATCCTCTACATAATAGACGAGAGTAATCAATTTCCAGCTGCTACTAGACTCAAGAACATGGAAACGAAAACCGTGTGGTATGCGCTTATTCTAAACTGAACAAAGATATACACTGGTCTACCAAATCGAATAATAGTAGACCAGGGTAGTCATTTTTGGCGATTCCTTTATTCGATTGGCATCGCTAGACAGTATGGAGGTGAAACGCACTGGAATTGAAGCTCACAATGGCCCTAGTATATGCGACCGCTTTCACGAACCAATAAGAACAACCGTATGGAAGCTACTAATCGACCATCCAACTAGAGGCTTCGACCGTCTGCTAACACTTGAAATGAAGGCAATGAATGATATCACCAGGCAAGATGGCCTGGTACCCTCCACGATGCTATCCGGGGAATCCCAGAGAATCAATATGCCTGATGATTACGGACGACGGCTGACGACTGATGAAATAAGTAATGTTGCTCTGATAGCGAGAACAGAGATGAAATTGACGATGGATAAAATGCGAATTAAAAGAGAACTGCGTCACAATGTGCCTAAAGCTACGGACGCGATTTACGAAATTGGTCATAAAATCTTGGTATGGCGGGAGAAAGGCCACTCTCAGAAGAATAGCGAATATCTTTGACCATATAAGGTTTCATCATTGCATAAGAAAAGAAAATTGGTACATATTTTCGATATTCCTGGTAAGAAACCAAGACCATACTCCATAACTCAACTCAAACCCTACATATCACCCAGCTCCTTATCAACAGATTTCATGAAATCCATCAACAGTAAGTTATATAACTACCGCCCTCCTTGTTTTCAGGACGATGTTTTCATGACTTAAATCGTCCCCTGAAAGACCCGAGGAGCCGCACACATTAAATTCTAAAATCTCGACGCGAAGAAATCAGGAACCTCATCAAACGCTATACGTTCAAGGTATTTCTTAAAGAAGAGATACAGCAGTACGCGAATGTGTTACCTGGCAGGTTTTTGTTGACGTTCAAATCAACTATCGATGGAAGTGTGATACATAAAGCGAGATTCGTCATGGATGGACATCGGGATAAACTAAAACGGTTTATGGTCCACTCATCGCAAACCCTTCATCCAGCATCAACCCGTCTATTGCTCTCTCTAGCTTCGATTCATGGTTTTAAGTTGTGGACTTCAGATGTTACACAGACCTAATTGAAATCATCAATACCTTTGGGACGGGACCTGTTCTTAGATTGAAACATACCTGAGTTGAAACTTTCTCCTGACCAATGTATGCTTATATGCAGATACTCCAACTATTGTATGGTATATGTGAGTCAGGAGACTTATGGTTTCAAACTATGCAGCACCACCATCTTTATAATATAAAAATTTCACAACTTGATTCCGACTCATCATTACACCACCTTCACAAGAACGGCAAACTATGTGGTCTTTCCGGTAGTTACGTGAATGATTTATCGAGAACTCGCAACCCTGGTTTTGAAATATTATCAACAAAGACCGAGCAACGCTTCGATAGGAAAGAAGATTCAAAGTTCCGATGAGATTTATCTGTATTTAGACTACTACTAAACAACGATTCAACGATTTAACGAACACAACGACACTACATGCAAAAGCTCTAGTATTTAGAAAATAGCGCAACTTTTTCCGATTTCAGTTCAATGGTCATGCGCTCAGCTTGGCTATCACACACGCGACCAGACTGTCTGCTAAAGATATCTAGATCGGTATAAATCAATGAGACAAATTTTATTAATATACCCACCACCTTTATCAGCCACCTCAACAAAGCGATTAGATATTCAAAACGATACGATATCTTCATCTCCTTCACAACACTAGAAATCAAGAGCATTTAGGTAATTGGCTACAGTGATACCTCGTTTGGTAACAGATTAGATCTGTTCTCTCAACTGGATATATCATCATTCTTTCAGACGCGAATGACAATACTATCCCAATCGTTTTTAGATCTCACAAGGCAAAACGCCTATGCCGCTCAGCGATGGCGGCGGAAGTTATCGATTTCTCAGACTTATTCAACTGCGCCATAACACTCACACACGAAGTGAAGACACTACTCATCTGCGATATCCACATGGATATTTTTGCAGATAGTAAATCCTTTTTTGATATAATATGAAAAGGGTCGTGTATTTCTGCAAAAATATTGGTGTTGGACGTCGTAGAGGCGCGAAAACGATTCAAACATCGAGAAATCCCCAACATAGGCCTAGTCAATTGGAATGTGATATCGCTGACGGCCTAACAAAACCTATGTCCCAGGCATCGCTTCGATCAATCCTAAAATCGTTGTCTCACTCACCAAATCCAGTTCAGTGGATAATTAGACATGAATTCGACTCAACGACATGATTGAAAGTCAACTTCTTCTTATCTACCTTCATCTAATATGGTACAACATACAACATCATGTTGGAATGATTCCATCACTTGGATTATCATCTCTTTTCTTCAAAATTATGGTACTACTTCACACATACATTTTCTCACTTGGCATTAAAGAAAACAGCTTATGGTGCTACCCTTTTTAAATTAAACGTCATAATATGACACTAAACACCTTATATTTACGCATAATAGAAAACATCAACTTTATTGACACATACACTCCTTGGCCTAATAACATAATATTTCTTTGTTACAGAAAATGATACTAATTAATCTTCTTGATACCTCATATTATGATATTATCAAAACACAGCATTTAATAACGCTTATTCCTTAGCTTCAAATGATACTGATTCATCTTCTCGATACATCGATTCGACTATATTATGGAAAGCACAGTTTTTAACGCATATCCCTTGGCATATATTTTCTCATCATGATACAAAGCGAATAGGGGAACCGCCGAACTGGCATTCAGATCCTTGTCCCCGTAAGCAATAGCCACACTGATTACTGCTGTATTAGCGACTGGCTCCGTCAAGCTCCAACTGTACACGTGTGGATATTTTGGCTTACATTCAAACCTTCTACCAGCCAGGATCTTCTGTCTCTGTATACGCTTTCGACGTTCTTCTCCCGTATAAGAACACCATTCACAACATTCCCTTTTGTTATTCATTCTATCCCTTTTTCACTTTTTAGTCAACTCTTTCATCTCTGAAGATACAAATACCTCGGTACCTACATATGACAGTACTCCACAATATCATAACCATTGAAATTACCACTACAGCACTTACAAACTACTCGCTCCACATACTCCGAGACTTCGATACTTACATATTTACGATCTGCCTGTAGGACATGCCCCATTACACCCAACCTACACCCTACCGAACCTGTATACACTGTGCAAGTACACGTGGCTGTGGTAAACCAACTGGCGCTTGTTACCATCACCTTGAATACAGCTGCTCGCCAAATACGAGAGTCCTTCGACAATTCTTCAAGAATACCTGCAACACCTACGGTCGCCATGGCACCTCTGCCTTCGCCACCATATTCAGATTCTATAGCGACTGATCCCGTATCCTATCAACCGCTGGAGCCAGCGCGGACCATCTACGATCACAGGACCCGAATAAACAGCATCAGGAACAAGAACAATACAAACCGCGTCCAAACAGAAAAGAGAATAAAATTGAACCAGATAAAATTAGGTCAAATTTCCAATGCAATTAATTCACATTTCAAATACCGATGGTTCAAGGGAGATTTAGATGACAGAATAATCAACGCACTCCGTGATTACAATCGGTTCACGGAGAAATTAAATATGAATGCAGTACAAAAATACATCTTCTTCTACAGCATTCTGCAAGAACCAGAAAGCACATTTTTCTCCAACACTATCAAGAATAGTATGGATTTCGAACACATATAGATAATCATGATCGCCTAGTATGACTGGACATATCATCAAAGGGAATCAGAGTTCCGTCTGGACAACCTTCGTTCAAAATCATTCACGAACGATAATGATAGTACGAGCAACAATATCGAACTTTCGAAGTTGTGTGCATACATTGACAAAATTAGTCCCAATGTATGTAACCTTTTCTAAACGACACCTACAAGTTAAAAGTGCTCAACTGCAGTTGCGTCTTTTCTTGGACCTCAAACCCAAGAAACAACGACTTTTTGGCAACCTCAACTACCAAAGTTTCAAGACAGCCTTGGTGCATGGAATCAAACCGGAAAAAGAAACGAGCATGCTGACAAGGATATAAAATACGACGATTCAACAATGAACTGAAATGGTTATTATGGAAACAGGCCAAACAACAGATGATGCAACAGTACAAATATCAAATTCAACTACGATATATCCAACAACACATGTAACGTCAACAAACAAACTTACAACCAACATACATATTCAATAAGGTAGCCTGATAGTTTCAACAACACTCGTACACAACAAACTTCAAACCGAAATTCGTCTTCCTCCTGACTGAGAAAATAGCATACTTCCACTGATCTGGCTTCTCTCCTTGTCCTCTAAATATCGATGCACGGCCGGTTCTATAAAATCATTTATAAATAATAGATTAAAGAATGGGGAGAAGTCGGTGTATATCTTGGCTGATGTGATCGACGGATGTGAGTTGGACATGGAAGAAGAATTACAAACTCATGGTAATGATGCTAACGTTGTCGACTTAAGTGAGACGTAATTAGTAGCATTTAACACCCAAATTGGATCAATAAATGATGATAATGCTGGAAACTTCGATAACACAAATGATGAAACCAACAACGATCCAGACCAGGAAATAATTGCATCATACATCAATGAATCTTTGTACATACCCACCGAGCCTTATGGTTAAAATTAAAACCTCACAAACTCCCTTCGAAACCTCATCAATGATAAAACAAGAAATACCGAGAATGAAATTATTGGATGTAATGAATACGTTCACTCCCGCCTTTTCCGTGGAAATTAGAGCGCTGAGGAGTGTAATCGGAGAAACCGTTCTCAAATAGATCGATAAGCATTTCAACAATAATTCTCAACTTTTACCTTCTCAACCCTCGTTGACATTTGGAAACCAAGTATACATTTCCAAAGGAAAGATACGGTTTATGCTCACTAGACTATCAACAATTGGAAACATATGTGTTGATATTCATGTTGTCCCCGTCATGATCCCACGTCTAATTAGACTCAACGTATTAGACGGAAATGAAATCACGATCGAAATGGTTAATAATAAATTAGATCGGTGTCGTCAATTTGAGAAAAACGGAACAACGTTTTTAATAGAATAACAGTTTGTATTGCTATTTCGCAGCTCTCCATCGCACCTTCATACTTTGCTTCATCCTTTAGAATCTCAACAGATCAATTACTCAACAGGCGAATTAAAAATACTGCATCGTTATTTCTATCACACCATACCAACAAAGTTGTTCAGCCTTCTTCGTTCTACGAATCTGACCGAGGCCGACCCAGAAACTTTCAGAATCTGAGACGACATCACAAACAAATGCGACCCTTGCCAGAAAGTAACTAAAGCACCTCTCCATTTCCGTACGTCGTTCGGGTTGGACTCAGCCCGTTTTCACGAACGAATTTTTGCGGACATTTTCTACTTGAAAATTAAGAAGAGAAAACATGCGATTTTGCACGTCGTTGACGAAGGAACTCACTTAAATGCAGCCTCTAGTCTCAAGACCCACGAATGGAAGACTGTTTGGAATACGCTAATCCCTTGTTGGACCTCGATCTACACCGGATTAAAAAATAGAATAAACTTAGATTAAGGATCTAGCTTCTGAGCTTTCTTGATCAGACTCGCCTCAATAAATGGAATTTCAGTGGAAAAAACTGGAATTGAAGCTCATAATGGCCTATCAATAGGGGGTAAACACGGGTTTAGTACGGTGAAAGGTTTGTAAAGTGAAACATCAGTACGGTCAAAGAGTAAATAGTTGGATATTGGTACGGTGAAAGTGAAGAAAGCAAAACATCAGTGTGGTGAAATGATTTTTGATATATATGGGAGGGTGAAAATGAAGCGATGATATAAGCAGGGGGTGAATGCGTATGTCAATATTTTGAAATTTACTAAATGAATAAAAGTGGCAATTCAGTGCGGTGAAAAAATTCAGTGCGGTGAAACATGAAATGACCAAAGTAAAGGGCTGAAAAATAATAATTGACCAAAGTAGATGTTGCCCTAAAATAACATTGATCGGAGATTTGTCGCTTATTGCTTCTAAACGTTCTATCTCGGCTCACGTTCCCGCTTCTCTCTGCATCGTTGCGAATAAATGATTCTGGGTAAGATGTTACAGAACGTCTTTATAATAGTGAAATGTTGAGGTCGTTCGGTGAATTATCGGTAAGCGGATAAGATGAGCGAAACGCAACATCAGTACGGTGATTTATCATCTATGAACGCTTGGAAAATTTTCACTCACAATCGGTGTGATTGACCAAACGTCGTATCACGCAATGAATCCAATGTGCATCCGGAGACGTTTCTTACAAGGACCGGATGAGAAACAGGGTGATGATGGTT
>JAULBU010017956.1:0-20374 GCA_032358235.1 Odonthalia washingtoniensis | reverse complement strand
TGGCAGACAATACTTAGCAGTGATCAGAAAGCGGCCCCCACCGTTTGGAATTTTTGTCGGTCACTTACAATTTCTATCTAAATTCAACGAGGGGCATCACAATCCAATCTATTAGTCAAGTGTAGCACGGTGTTTAGCTATCCATAAATAGACACGATGACTTTTCATTTAATTTTCTAGCAGACTTCTTGTACTGGAGTAACGTCCAATGCCATTCATGATTTTCCTCAAAAGCTTCTATATATTTTCTTATGAAAGTGCCATTCATATCGAAAGGATCGTACATACTATCTAGAATGCAGTACCCACCACTATCCAAGTGTTGTTTCTTTCTGCAGGAGTAAGCAAGTCCACAGATTCTTTCAACATTTCATTCTGCACGTAACCATTTCTCCGATTATGTGTCATCTCTGCGAAGTTCCATATGTTCTGCTCACATGTAAGCAGCCCACATTCAAGCGATATCTCTCAATTCTAGTATTTGAACATACGTGAAAAATACATGCACACGATGAGAATATGGGGTTAGTGCCGACTTTGGCAGGGTCTTCGCATCATATATAATTTCGACATAGACTACTTTCTTGCCTTCTCCATCCGTCCTGCCAATCTTTATTTTTCTCGCCTGTGTCTCACGAATTTTATTGTCCCTCATAAGTGCATCGACGGTATCTTCTGTTACATTGTGTTTTCAGTGTTGCAGTATTTCTTTAATAGTCACTACATCTCTACACCTCTTGATCATTATATTCAACATAGAACTGCATCTAGGCGGCATAAAATTTCGTGGCGGTTTGTTATCGTAAGAGCCGATGTCATCTGCAACTGTAGACAGTGGAAAGGACTTTACCATTATATTTAGTCGTTTTTGTTGGTGTTGAATTAGCAGGAAAAACCTTTCATTTTGTTTATCTTGACCTTCCACCACTTGCTGATGCCTCAATTTCTGGCGTGTATGCTTCCATGTCAGATAACATGGGATTCTTTGCCTTCAGTTTTTTCACTCGAGGTTCTTCCTCATAACTACTCTGTAGGTCAATATTTTCACTTTGTTGCCTTTTCTTGATTCTTGTAATATGCTGGAAGAATTTCATGGACACTCCGTTCCTCTTGTTCATTTTCCTCCATTCATACCTTCATTATTTTCTTTGAAAAAGTACTGCCTCATTTTCTTGACAAGTCTGTCGTGTCGAGCAGTTGCACGGGTGACCAGTTTTCCAGACCTAGTTCCAACAACATGATCGAAAAGTCTCATTTAATTGCAAAATGTTGCATGAATAGATTGCTTCCTCGTTCATGTCTCTGGGATTACAACGTCCGTTAGTTCCTGTATTGTCTTCGGAACTCTTTCTTCTGGTGAATCACACTCACCGTGCGCAATTTATTCCGATAATATCTGCATGGACTTTAGGAAATTATTACCAAGTTGATAAAAGACAGTTCCATCAAATTTTACTTTTTTGGGCTTCAAAAATTAGCTTCAGCTGCATCGAGGAGGTATATTATAGTCCCCTGCGTACCGTTGATGAGAATTCCACTGTCCAAGTACGTCACCACTCTTTTACCATAATCTTGCCCAGTTAAAAAAAAGCGGTATGGTCTTGATCCTTTCCATGACAGATTTGAATCTGACAAGCATCTTCCCACAAGAGCATACCGTTTGTATGTTGCGGTACTTTTAGTATAAAGAAAAGTTGTTTTTTCATGTCCCTTGCAATATCCACTGTCTCTGCTTCTTCAAACGGTATATTATATTGTTCGAGAAAGGTATCGGAATATCGTATGACACTTCTCATGAGGTCAATGAACTAAATGTCTGTTGAGCGGTACTGGTCGACCGAAAAATGGTACGATGTGGCTATCTTTTCTTCCCTACTTCACGTATGGCTGCCTCTCTTCATTTGCTAACAATTTTCCTCTGGTCTCTATTCGCACTACTCTGCCTTTTGTTCTCATTTCTTTTAGGTTCTGCTGCCATCTATGTAAATCATAGATTAAGTCAGTAACCTCAATGTCCAATTGGTGTGGTTCTTCTGTCTTCCTTTTCTTTCTTCTTCTTCTTCATCCTGTCGACCAAAGTAGTTTGTCTTCGTCACTTTTTGTTCCTTCCTCCTTTACCGAGTCGAGATTGCCGAGTTCTCGAAACTGTTTCGCTTTGGATTTTCAATCATTAGTGTGACTGCCGACACTGGATTCGTGGTCGGACTACTTGTCGCCCCGATTAAACGCTGTCTAATTAGCAGTTTTAGTCGCCTGAGGTATCTCCCAAGTACGATCGGAGCAATGTCTTCGTCAGATCCGGCCCTAGGTGGCAGCGGCGAGTTGTCAATTTTGGTAACGGTGGTTACTGTGTGTTTTATTTATTATTCGGTAACTCCCTTTCCTCCTCTTCCTTGACGATAATCGTCTCTGGTTTCATACTCCTCCAAAAAGTGTTGGCTCTAATATTATACGTGGCGTCCACTACTGTACCGAAAAGAAATTCAAAATCTGTTCAAATTCTATGGTAATGTTTTTTACGTGTCATAATAAATTTCTTTTCCTAAATAGTGTTGCATTCCTTACAGTATGTGAAACATACACTATCAATAACGAGATATTTCGTCTCCTAGGATTTACGATATTGAGACGAGCAAAGTTGCTAGGTCAACACAATCACCTTACCAAGACCCCAATTACTTTCACCTCTTTTCTATTTGGTGGTCTAATTGGCACTTGCCTCCCAAATTTCCTCGCATAAGCCATATGATGCGACTTGTACATCACTGATATGATATTGGCTGCTGTATCAATAGTGATTATATTGAAGTTTGTATCGGCATGATCTCCTCTGTGGTTGTTGTTCATTGTGACCAAAGCCGATTCCATATCCTTCTCGTAAGTTCGTCCATGCATGTATGCGTTGTTTGACAGTGAGATTCCTAAGCTAGTTGTGGTATTCTTCGTCATATATGCTATGTATGAGATTTTTTCTTCTGTGTCTTTGTCTATATACTCTAATTCACCATAGTCATCTTAATCATCATTATCATCTTCACAAAGAGCGAACGATATATGTACCACAGCAGCGAAGTCCATAACTGTCAGCAGAACATGAAGGTGTTTCGATTTCAATCTGTTTACCACCTCCGTGATTGCATCCTTGCTATATTAGGTGTTCGCCCTGTGGTATTGGATACAGACGAAACAGCCTTTCACAACTAGCATCCAGGCGGGGCTTAGGCGTCTTTTGTATGGAGTGCTACTGGATTCCATTTTTGGTTTGAAAACGGCTTCTTGCTTAGTCTTATCACATCTACGCCGTAGGATTTCCGTAACTAGTAGTCCACTTCGTAATCTTCGTATCCTATCACACAAGCCTAACTGCTCCTACCAGATCTAGAATTGTCGGTCAGCGAATTAGCAACGCGATTGACTGACTGGTGAATAGTGTGTGGCATTATTTCACGGAGGGTAGTTTGTATGCGAGGTATGTACACAGCGGTGAGAAATCTGTCTCTTAAGAAGTTGTAATTCTGGTCGGTACTATCAAGCTGATTTTGGGGAGTCATCAAGTTTCTAGCAAACTTACTGAAGAATGTTAATTCTGAATCTGCTGTTTATTCATCCATTTCTTGTGACAGTGTTATTCTCTGCCATTTTGTCAGTATTCTGGGCTTTTTATCGTCACTAATATACTAACTTTTCATTTTCATCATTGCGTCTTGGAAATACCTACATCCACTTACGCTGGTAGCTCAGACGTTTAATGTATCTCCCTCCAAGATCACTGGCACCAATATCAGTTTTTCGAACTCAGATACATCGCACATCTCCAATAACGTGAATATGTTTATACAATTATCAAGATCTTCGTTCCAATTCCAATCGAACGTGGGTATCCCTGCAAACGCTCACATGAGGTCGTTTATTGCCTCCTCCCGCTTTAATCCTTCGTATCCCGTTCCTCCTTGTGTAGTTCTGGTTGAGAATGAGATTTGAATGATTGGGATCTAGAATCTCCCATTTATGGCTCCCGAATCGTCACTATTATCATCGTCCGTTGGTCCTTCGGCTGATCTTATATGACCAGGGCGTCCTTTCCCTAGAAACAGGGTTGTTTTTGGAGAATATAGTCTGGTTCGTTTTCAGGCTTTGCCACTGATGGTGTTTTTCATTACTCCGGCGGAGGAACGTTGCCGATGAGGCCTCTTATATCAAGGTGGACGAAGTGTCCTGTTCTTACTGTGGCTAATATTACCAGGAATGAAGGTAGTGAAGAATTGTATGGTTTAAACGATAGAAACTTCATAAAGTATGATACTGTCTCTGAAAAATATAACTTATGTCCAAATCCTATCTCAGACTATTTGAAAATTATATCAAGTTGTCATTTCCATCATATTGCATGACATATTTTTATATTCAGCTAACTCCTGTTCCGACATGTTCGAACCTGTGGACAAGAAAAGTCAACATAATCATCTTGTTCTATCATAGATGCTTCTAATGGCAAAAGATAGGTGCAGCAAACGTCAGTGTATAGTAGTGAAAATCGTGTTGCCTCAGGAACAGGATGTGCAATGTCATGAAATGTACTTATACCAAAGTAGGTACCAATTCTAATTCATACTACCTGAAAATTGTATCAGGTAGTCATTTCCATTACAGCGCATACATTTTAATATATTCATCTAACTCTTGTTCGAAAATTTTGACCTGTGCACAGGAAATGTCAACATAATAATCTTGTTATATTATGGATGCTTCTGATGGAAACATATATGGGCAGCAACCGTTGTTGGATACTAGTGAATATCGTGCTGCCTGTGGAACTCCATCAAATGTCCTTCGACTTGAAACTGAAAAGACCAAAGATGCTGTATTGAAAAAGTCTTTAGCTGTATCTTTCTGATATTAGAATGTAGAGTAGGAAAAAAGGAAGTTTAAGAAATGAGAAATATCATCCGAGATGCTGACATTGATGCAAGATTATTATGAAAGGAAGTTGCATATATGGAAGAATGTAAGAATACAACGGATGAAATTGCGAGGTAATGTCGGGAAAGTAAAGGAAATATTTAGTGAACTGTCCGAATCCAGTAGTGTGATAATTTGAATAAATATACAGTTGATCTTTTTCTTTTCCTAATCCTTTTTTCATTTGTTAGTGTTTTGATAGAAAAATAATTAAATTTGTTTAAGCAATTTAATTGTATCCGAGATGAGTGTGGGAAGCAGAATCTATTACATCCTACTACCGATTAAATACTTGAGAAAATTGCGATTAGAAACCAGAAGCCTATTATTAAAATTAGTTGGACTTAAATGTTAATAATTGCCTAAAGTTTAAGAAATACATAGTTCTCAGTTGTAGTAGAATATATCGAAGTATGTGGAAAACAGTTTCAAAATATAATGGAATTACGAACCGTTGCACTCACACATCATTAATTTCGGTTGAATCGTGACAATACAACAGTATTGCCATGGGAAAAAGTTGAATATGATGGAGTACGATATATATAAAGACTGTACAGTTGCAACGTGTTGTTATGGAGAGTGTGATGAACATGCTGTATTTGTAACTGTAAAAAATAATGGTACCAAATTCATAAAGTTTGGACTCCATATTTAGTGTAATGTTTCGAAAAAAATTATGAATCTATTGTTTTACGAAAACTGAAACTTCACATGGAGAAAAAATAATGTTACAGTACACAATTTCTGTCAAAGCCGTTACATTTTGATTGCACATATGGGCAAACTTGTTTAAGAATTTAAAAGTTATAGCAAGAAAGGAAACAAAATCTTCTAGAATTAGAATTTGGCTGTTGTCTGGAAATGAGCAATGGCGAATCTAAGTGGATCAAGACAATATGCGCAAAAAGTGGCGCAGTCATCACTGAGAAATCGAGAACCACCGGAGAGGCCGAGCAAGAATAAGCGTTATTCTACCTCTTAGGGGTACTATTCGTGGTAGTTGAGGTAAGAGAAGAGGTGCAACTGTGAGAAGGAGGAGCATTGGTCTGAACGAGTCTTCATATAATAGTGTAGTCGTTAACGACTGTAATAGAGATGATATGGATTACAGAACAGACAGTGATGTGATTGTAAATACTCCGGATAATAGTGGAAATAGTACAGATGTGGATATTCCTATTAAGGATTTTGGATCGGCTGAAGAAGCAAAAGTTAATATGAGTGAATTCAAAGATCTGGAAGAAGATTTTCGCCAATTGAAAGCCGATAAATCAAGTCTTTCTGTGCTGATGAATGTGGACAAGGTAGGGGAGACTAAAAACGAATAAAAAATATTGAATAAAGATTGTTCAATAAAGGATCTTCCTGCATTCGCAAGGTATGAACCTTGATCGGAAAGTATTGAAATGAAAGGAAAGGTGGACAGTTTAGAAATTGTAATTTAGGAAATTCTTAAAAAATATCTGATATCGACGACAGTCGTGAAAAATACGTGGATTGGATGATAAAAGCAGTACCGATGAAGTACTTGAGAATTGCACTGGTGGTTGATCAGAGAATGTAGAAGTGGGGATGTAATAAAACGTGGGAATTAGACTCATATGAGGATTGTAATGTCAGAAATTGAACGAATTGAGCTGATATTGTAATGAAAAATAGAATTGAATTGGTGAACGGCTAAATGATGGTAACAACTTCTTTTACTCTTTTTTGCAGCGAAAAATATAGGTCCCGTCCATAAACTGTGAGAAAGATATTATATGTTCTTTACTTAGAGTATAACTGACATCTTGTGAAATCGTACATATGTATCGGTCAGAAGCATTGAGAAAGGAATGTTTAGAAGAATTTTTAAAAGTCAGTACATTAGAGGGCCGTATGAGACAGTTGTTATCTCATATCTGGAGTAGAAGGAAACGAGTTGCTAAGAATAGATGTTTTGAAGTACTTAGATACGGGTCTCTATTGTCCAGATACAATTGTAAATATTTCGGAGCAACGGAACGAGGGTAAATGGAAATAGCTGTTGCAAAAAGGAAGCCAATGAAAACTAATGGAAACGAAGTGTAAGAAATGTAGCGATCCCAAAATTTCTGATATCCAATTACGGAGCGGGAGTAGACAAGTAGAACATGACATTGAAGTGCATGAGAACGATGAAAAAAGATGAACCTGTTTAGTAACGAAATTGGAACGGATGCTTTCATTGGATACATACCGGAAAATAAAAATGTGCTACTGCGGAAAAGACTATATCCAGTCTTCCTCGGATAGATGCATGGATTATTAGTTCCATTTAAATTCTCATGGCGAAAGAATATTTTGATAGAGTCGTCAGAAAGAATTCAAGCAAATGTTTTCGAAATATGTAAAACTGACAACGGAACAGATAATTGGTAAAATATGGAGTTATGTATAAGAATAGGCTGCTGTTGAGTTGGAAGTACATGCCTGTGAAGGGGGAAGAAGAAAGAAGTTTCAAAAAACTGGAATGTGAGGCGAAAATAATTTTCAAGACGAAGAGTCGGAAGAAACATTGTATTGCAGTACAATCAAATTGATTTGGCCAGTACATGGAAACACATTTCGGAATGATATATAACTATTATATAGCTGAAATTTCAATTGATTGAAAAAGAATTCATAACCTTTGTACACCCATATATTGAAGGATTTTTCCGAAGTACTTTATTGTAGGATGAAGAAAGTATGGAAGTAAATGTAAAAGTGGAAGAAAATTTGGAAGGAAAAAGCATCTAACTTGAAGTGAAATAATGTATAAAGTCATGTCATGGTGTGTTACTATCTTCATTAATATATGTTTGTATTGATTTGAATTAATTTTTCTTCTTGTAGACCAGATAAATGAATAACCGTTCTTGTGGCCATGGTAATTGTTCAGTAAACGAATCAATCACAAAATTTAACCGGGAAAATGTACAGATGAACTTATGGTATCATATCGCACCAATATCCTGTTTCTAAAATTTTATCCACAGATATTGGATCCTTTTCAGGATTAGTGTAATCCAATGCATCCGATGTAGCACAAAACAAGCATATGATGTTCGAAACAGTGTCTAAATTGTCGAGCGACTCTGTGACTTCTAAGTAATTTACGAAAGCCATATATTTCTTGTTAATGTCATCAGACTATTTCAGATCAAGTGGGAGAAGAATTTTAGCAATATAGTAAACGAAACTATTAACATCACTACCCTTTGTGAGGTAGAAGCTACTCCTTTTCTTCTTGCTGGATCCAAATTGTGTGGTTGAAAATATGTGTTGTCTTTCAGGTCTATCTGGTGGCAGAGGTTTGTAAATGACAGTATTTATACAACTATAATACTTTTGAAATATTGTAACATGGCCACAAAATATTTACCCCGACTTAACGAATGTAGCAACAATTTCGGTGTCTGTAAGCAACATTCCATTATGTTGTAAATACTTCCAAATTAGATCCATGGAGACTTTTAGAATAGTACATGATACGTTTTCTAGTATTTAAGCAAGGGTTTGGTTCTTTAATGCTGTAAACGTAAACAATACTGTTCCTTGTCGTATCATACAATACATATTTGGTCGTGATGCAATGATTGAATCATTCTGTTACAACGAGACCAAATATGTATATACGTGTTCGGTTCGCTGTTGTGTCGTTGTCGTCCCTGTAAATTTCTATAAAATGAACTGGTTGAAAGAGCATTTTAGAAACGCGGCTTGATGTGAGCTACGGCGTATAGAAGACATTGTTGGTCCCATACTGTTCACTGTTTCATCTTTTCGTGTTTCTAGCCGTTTTAAAGTTGATCGTCATGACTGTTTGAAACGTGTATTGAAGTGCTCATAAGGCGATGCAACAATAATGTTTCGACTCCAAATCTCGAGAGGTCTTTCACGATATGGTCTAATGGATCCCTGCATCACAATGTTTCTCAAAATTTTGTATGCATTGTTATTTTAGAGTAGAAACTAGTTTACCAATTTGAGGAATCATTTCCCTTTACCAGCAGACTGAAGTACTCTGGTATAGAAAATATTGCATGATGGTTGTATAAGTTGTGCAAATTTCATTCATGGGGGAATAATCTTGACAACCAGAAAACGTATCGACATGTCTGGCGAAAAATAGTAATACCATATCCAAACAATTATAATCCTTTCCCTCCAGAATTTCTCAAATCGAATTATTTAGGAAGAAAGGTAAGACAGAATTAGGAACTTTAATCCGCCAACTATCTAAACTAATTCAAAGAAGACTACCTTGTGGTATTAGAATTGGCATTGAACTAGATATTACTTGTCGTGTATATCCTTTTGCCAATTCTTCAGAAGATACTGTATCATTTCCATACGAATCATTGGAAATTCTAATTCATAGTGGAATTATTTCTTGGTCACTTTAATTATACTCGTTTTTATTTTCTTTCTTTCTTCGTAGATATATATATCTCTTATAATGCGATGCTTAGATTCCAACACATTCTTGTGATGTTTTCTTGCTGGTATCTGACATTGTTTTATACCATACATTTTCATAAAGATTTGAAAAGTTTCATTTTTAAAAGCCATGTCAAAAATAATTGAATCAGGCGACCAGAAAGTAGAAATCCAATGAGATTCTATAATTGCAATGGAGCATTCCATTGAAGCTGCATTAATTGTATTTCCGGATGAGTATCTAGTAACCGAATCCATCATATGCATCATTCGACGGTCACCTAAGTGCATATGATCAACACAAATTACTTGATTTAAATCCAATTTAATGTCCCAACAACACTTTACGGTTGGGCTGTGGAACATCAGTTGATGAACAATCAGTACAGCGTTCAATTTCGAAGCACAAATATTTTTGCGCTTCAATTGACCATAAATTATTTCTTGTAAGCAAAGATTTGATGTCTGAATAAGTTGCATGCCCACAAACCTGTTTGTGTACTTTATCAATGATAAATTTTAAATAAGTCCATGGTCTATCATCAGTTCTACTTGAAGGGGAAGTATTTACTGTATTACCACACACGCCACGTTGAATAAAAACATCAAAGCATTTTGCTGGAATGTAGCAATGATGTCCATGTTCTATTTTAGGAATCGAGTCATTTATTACATGTACTGTATGAGGTAATTCCAATTTATTTTCATATATATGATTAATATTACAGTGTTTCGTTCAATTTCTACCAATAACTCACTGTGATGATCCTTTGATGATTAAAAGGAGAATACTGTATGGTTTGTTTGACGAAGACTTGCAGTTTATAATAATTGGGCCAATAATCTTTCGTTTCTCACTGGCGTGTAGTCCATCACCATACTGCCAGTAAGGAGTCTTAGAAATTTGTTCAGGCAACGGATCAAACACACTATTCCAAGTTGGTAGTAACAGTTGTTGCAACATAAAAAATTCAGATAACCCAAACCCACTGTATGGCGCACAATCATGCAACAACGAACCAAGGAAATCTTCAACAATTGACATTTGTCAGATATTTTTGCAATATTGAATGTTATATGCGTTCTAGATTTAATGGCATTTTCTATCGAATTGTCAAACATGGAGTATTTGGTTTAAGGGTACCATCTTCTTTATGGTCATAGTCTGAATGACCCATTTATGAAATTTATGGTATTGGCATCTTAGTTTATACTCTGAAAACTGTTCTAGTGTCGTCCTTGTTTTTGAGTTTGAAGATTGCCGTGAGATTCTTGGTGCAGATTTTGATCTATAAATCACATTTAAATAAACATCTTCCGTGTTGTTTCTGAAATATTTGCTTCATTTTGTATCACTTTTCCTTAATACGGACTAATTAGATTTGTATGGTACAGCTCTCAAGTATTTATCAGTTTCATATTCTTCATCAGATATTTACTTAGATGACACAGCTTCTAAACTTGAAATTCGTTGACTGTTGTCAACATCGGCATTACTCAAAAGTAAAAAGCAAGATAGTGCTTCTAATAGCAATGGTGAGCTACGATGCGCATTAAACTTGGATATTTGACCCTGAACTTAGACTCAAATTTTTTAAATGAATCAGTAGATCCCAGTTTTGTTGACAGGGTACACAAAACATTATTAAACACATCACTTGCTGTTGATAAGGCATCACGTCTATAGATTGCCTTAACTATTTTTAAAACACCATTTTTGACGAAATATCATCGACTGAACTTTTTTACATATTTCCTTTGCACGTCCATATGGTTGTGACAGAATCATGATATCACGCAGTTCTGTCTTCAGTTTATTTGAATTGTTACCTGGAAGTTTATTGTGAAAATAATCCCATAATTGAGCAACATTTTAATACTCTTCCTGGCTTTCTTTTCTGTCAGTCCAGGGCACACTCTTCATGTCCCAGGGAAACCTAGGACTAGACGCATAAGATGTTGAATCTGGGCCCATAACTATTTATAATTGGATTGAATTTTACTTTATTGATGTTACTGAAGTAACGAAGAAGACATGTGAACTAAGGAGAATAAATCTTAGTTTCTACTCTGTTGTTCAGAGAATGACTTCTCTTCTTCAACTACCCTGATTCAGGTAATTAGGTATGTTTACTCTTCTTCCGTTTATGGTTTCGTACTCTAATTCCTTTTTCATGATCTTTTCTATTCAATTTACTAACTTTAGTTATGTTATTTATATTTATTAATGTCTTTTTTATATTTCTGAAGATCCATATCGTGTATCGTGCATGGTGAACAGATGGATATGAAACCAAATTTCGATGTATATATATCAGATAACATGATAATATAACATATACTTATTGGATGCGTTTCTTGGTCGTTGCTTATGGTGGTTCTCATTCTTCTTACTTCATAGTTTCTACTTTCTTTCACTTTTCCATATTCCGTACAATTTGTCATAGCTCCATCTCTATCCAGTTTTTTATTATTATATTTCTTTCTTATTTCGTTTTTCTCTTATTCTTATCAAAACTTTCAATTTGATATCGCATGATATCACAAATATAAAAAATATTAATATCGGGTATACCATCATTGTTATACATGTATTGAAATGTATATTGCTATTATTCTATATATCATTCCCATATTCCATAATATGATTCCTACATATAACAGATATATACATCATAAAACGCAATTACCATCCACTTTCTCCTTCATGAAATGAATGAGAAATGAATGAACCATTGAATATTTCATACGGCATATTAATGCATTAATGCAGTGTACATAAACTCAAACATTCAATACATGACTGTAAAAGTCAATATGACTTATATAACAAACTACATTTTTCGCAGTATTATATGAACTGGTCATTGAACGTCTCATGTACAATATGTACTTACGAGCCTAGATTACAAAGACAAAAATCTCCTGTGTATGAAAGAAAATTTTAATGACACATTTCTGTAATTTCTCAAACAATGAATGTTGGCCCGCATTATTTCTTCCGTTTATTCTCCGCCGTCCGTAAGTAAATTTATATGCCTCATACTTTAAAACATACTGTATCTGTATGCCACAGTTAATGCACGATACATTTTATCTTCCAGTTGTGTAGATTTTTCCTTCAGTTACCATCCGTAACCGTGCAAACACTGTAGTTTTCTGTATGTGACGTCCACGGACCCCGAAAATTTGCATGGCCTAGTAAATGTCATATCCACCCAAAACTACGCCTGTTGAATGTAGTCATTCAGTTCCTGAATCACAGACGTAATGTCGGTATTTCATCGTTAGATGCCACTTGTGCAATTAATTCTTGGATATCGGAGGCGAACTTATCGTTTGCTCGACGAACAGTAGTGGCACAGGAAACATCTGTCAGAGTATGACGTTCATCTTCTACCGCAGCACGTATTGTGCAACTATTGAATCCAGCAACAGTAATATAGGCTGTAGTTGGATCAAAATTAAGAATCACCGAGTTGATATCAATTTACTTCTGTCCTGTTTGTCTTGTTTTAATGTAAACTTCGGTTTGGTCCCTCAGTAATAGCTTAATATTCGTGGGTGACTTGGAAGAGAGAATTCGTGCTAATTTTCGCTTCGCCGCCAGGGTTAGTTGAGCATTAATTAAATCTTGTGGTAAATCTGATGGTTTAGATTAGACAGGGCGTGTAAATCCTTTCACCGTTGCACCATTGTAAACCATGGGACCAATACTGGGTGTCGGTGGAGCGCAAGTAAGGCGCGTGCGATTTACTGTAGTATTAGCTGAGTGAATCATATTAAATGGAATAGAACGCGGAGATCTACAAGATCCAGGGTTATTATTGTCACGGCGGGAAAAACAATTTGGACGGTCATGATTACCATCTCTTTTAACTGGATTTTCCGATGATTGAACATTGTGACTGAAAGAGTCACCTTCCTGGTTTTCGTTGTACCAGTGACCATATTTTTCACAGCGGCTGCATTTTCTATTCTGTTTCATGTCCTGAACTTGTTCCCTTCACATTTTTGGCAGAGAATTGTTATTCGAACGATTTTTATTGTTTCAAATACGATTAGTTTTGACAGGTCTTTTGTGGGAGTTGCAGAAATTATTTGGTGTGGTGACCAGCTGTGGCGAAGGAAACCATGTAATGAGACGGTTTGTATTCTCTGGCGGGTTTATTACATTGCCTCAGTACAGATACAATTGTCTCGTAGCTGACTCACTTGATTAAATTATCGGTAGAATATTCCATTGGGAGCAATCTGTTGACCGGCGCTGCTGGGGATAATTTTTACATTCTCTTACTCCCGTCTACTTCGGCATTTTCAAGAATAACAAGAGCATCAATTGAACCAGAAAGCGAAATTGAAGAGCCAAGTGAGTTTCATTTAGCAATCTGGGCTCCAAAGCGCATTTCTAAATGGTCTTATTGTTCTTTCTGGCCACGTAGGACGAGAAATAGAGCTTCCAGTTCCTTAAATACCAGCAAAACTATCGATAGGTGGTCTCTTTTATAAAGAGAGGTTAGGATCAAATTGAAACCTCGTTATAATGCAATTTCATCGAACATAATACCTTCACATAGATCTTTATCTCTACCATATATAAGTTCGACTGAACGATAATTTCAAAATTGGTTCCATCAATTCTGTTCGAGTTTCTATCAGGTAAAATTTCTTGAAAGGAGCACCAACGAAATACAGATATCTAATACTCGTGTTTGTCTTCCTTTCCATCAGTCCAAGTAACAGTCTTAATGTCCCAGGTAAAGCGTGGACGATAAGAAATCAACCCATATTTTTATTCTGGGCCCATAACTATAAAAAGTTACAGTTGAGGTAGTTGAGCACGAGGTAGTAGTTTAGGGTGGTATTCTGTGTAGATGCAGTAGAAATAAGATGATCGATACTGATTTCAGCTAGGATTATGGACAAGTGATCAGATGTATTCGTACAGTATCTACGCTGATAAGATAAAGTAGAAATAACAAATGGAGCTGAAGCTGATGCAATTATTAAGTAGATGAACTAAGATAAAGAAGCGTTTACTTGATTGATCATCTTCATCGACTGAGACGATAAATTTGCCACAGCAATAGTATAAGTAGACATAAAAGTGAAGCAAATACAGCACGTCCCAATAAGTGGTATGTCAAAATACTATATCAACATTCAAAAATAGATAGACATGATAATAGTTGTCATGTCTATATATAAATGATAACCAAATAAAACTTAAAGTTTCAGGATGATAAAATAGAACAAAGAACATAAAAGATGACAAGCTTCGCTGAATAATAACTTGAAAGATCCATGTGGTTATTTTCCCAAATTGAAAAGCCCCATTTCACAAAATGCATGTACATTTTCCTAAAACATCATTAATGAATTGATTATGTCCTTACCGAAATTGACCCCTTCATACATACCGTTGAATCAACCATTTCTGTCTAAAAACTCATACTTAATTGAACTCCAAAAGATTTCCTTCTTGACCAGTTTGCCAGACGAGAATGATAATGCAAAGACCAAAAACACTTTCCATCTTGAGCAAGTTGTCAAAACAAAAGTCATAAACGTGTAAACGTAATCCTAAAAAATTCATAGCTGCATCATATTGATGATGGTCGATTATTTTGACTAAATTCTGTTTGTGGGGATGCTGAGGTCGTACTTCAAATACAGCTAATATCGTGGAATTATAATCACATCTTGCATCAATGAATAATAAATCATTTCAGTCATGGATCGAATTCGAAGTATGACGGTATGAATAATAGAATGTTATTTGGAGATGATTTAAAAGTAATTTGCTATGTTCATTTGAAGATTGCTCAATCATTACAAGAAGTAATAATAATAGAATATGACAAGTTAATTGGACAGGAGAGTGCTGTTTAAAGTTGGTGCACCGGATGAATTAATACGAAACGGAACTGTAAAATCGTACATCGAGAGCCAGTCAGCAGC
Source organism: Odonthalia washingtoniensis (assembly GCA_032358235.1). Taxonomy (NCBI): domain Eukaryota; phylum Rhodophyta; class Florideophyceae; order Ceramiales; family Rhodomelaceae; genus Odonthalia; species Odonthalia washingtoniensis. The sequence goes on along the minus strand of JAULBU010017956.1, from coordinate 5,008 downwards.
GGAGCAATGTAGTAGCGGTAGCGTTCGAGGAAGTGAGACTGAAAGTAGTAAAATCGATACCTGATTGCATCAAAATTGCAATCAGGATTCTTGATTTATGATAGAGAGTAAGTCCAGAATGCTAATGCTGATAGTGAGCCAAATAGCTTAGAATAAGAACCAAATAACTAATACTACAGAATGTAGAATAGTTATTAAAAAACGATATGGACTTACAATGTAATCATAAGTAACTTTGTAAAAAAGTAACTGAGAAAGTGGAACCGACAGTGAAATGATAGTAATAGGAGCGACGTGAGATGTAACGTAAAATAGAGATGCGTCGTGCCGAGAGAGCGAATGTAAACTACGGTAGATATTTTGACTGTAGTGTAGTAAAAATAATAACCACTACAGTGCACAAAAAAATAAGTAAAAAATAAAACGGGAAAATACATTACAGTGTGTTAGAGCTACACTACTGTGTAGACTGACTAATAATAGCTTAATGTTTTTCATAAGCCCACTCAATAATTTAATGTTGGTCAGTTGCTTGGCCGATGAGAGTTCATGTAATATATAAATGATTGCTCGTTGTTTGGACGACGAGAGTTCAAGAAATAAGTTTCTTGCTTACGAGAGTGCAATACTTATGTTGAAAGATTACAAGTAATATAGACTATCCGAAGTCTATAAATACTGTACTGCTGAGCGGAAAGATTAGATGATGATAAAAAAAACCCAACTGAAGAAAGAAGACCCGACTGAATAAGAACAAAAGAAAACCATCTGCCGAACCGAAAAGTTAGAGTGCCTGCGGCACCAAATCCTGATTGCTACTGACTACGTGTCGGCAACACAGAATCATGTTTGATTTTGACTGTTTGATTGTTTTGAGACTACTGTTTTGTCAAACCTACTTATTGCTCTGTCTACACGTGTTATACATAGACCGGACTATGCAAGAGGAATTTTCACATATCTCGTTGGTAGGGTCTTCGCTCCTTTACCAATTTCACCTGTTTCGTTCCTATTCCCGTTCTCAGCCCCATACCCGTTTCTAACATCTGTAGGCAATTATCTTGTCCATAGTCCATTTCCAACTCTTTTGGGCAAGGTTTTCGATTATTTACCATCTTTGCTAGACCCCTATATACATCTAGCCGGTAACATCTTAGAACGCTGTCCCTTGCGCTGTACAATAGGTAACGATACATTGTCTTTCCCGTTCCCCTTTTACATCCTACGACATGTACAACCTTTGCATTTGATACTTTCACACATTTTCCAGTTCGTTTCAAAATATTTTCTTCCCATGAAGTCCCTTGCTTTCTTTTCCAGGAATTATTCGATGCATCCATTTCCCATTTTCAGATTCTCTTCTATCTTCTTGTTGATTTCTTACAGAAGCTGTAGCCTTCCCAGTATCAATGAGTCACGTTGTCCGCTTCCATTCCTTCCATCATGCACTCCTACAGCTGCTCTTGTATCCTTTAGATATTTATTCAAATACAACTGTGCACTTTGCAGGCTATTTCCATTTTCATTTGTGCCTGTAGAATCTAGTATTCCACCATGTTCATCTACCACACTTTTGCAACAATCATCTATTGCACAAGAACCGCAAGAGACGTATATTATTCAACATCAGTACCATCCACAGTCCTGATCGATGTTGAGTTTGTAATAGGCACGTAAGTATTCGCTCTCATCTTAGGCTTGTCACATTGCAATTGGGAAACCTTTTTTTCAGCGTTGATACCGCAGAAGGAACAGACAGTGTTGGATTTTTCAAGAATCAGGGCCTATTCAAAAAGTTCTAATAGTCCTTTATTGATTCAATAATCTAATTACTGAAAGCATAACATGCTTACATTGTAATCAAATTGATGCCCGCCTTACAGTTTCAACTGTATGTACACGTAGCTTATTCCATTCAAAAAATATATAATGGGGTAATAAAGAAGAGGGAACTGAATTTCCGAGGTGGTATTTTGAAACCATTTTTAAAATTTTAAATAAGGGAGGAACATCCTTTCGACTTTTGCCAACCATCGAACAAACAAATGTGTAAAGAATCAGAGGGGAAAACAAGAAGATCACATTGAAACTATCGAACCATTGAATCAACTCAGGGAAAACAATGGCCAGCAATCAAGGAGTGGAAGAGGGTAATCAAGGGGTACGCGAGCAAGACAAGTACCTACCAACGGCGAACATAGCGCGCATAGTGAAGAAGGCGTTACCGGGGAATACGAAGGTGGCGAAGGATGCGAGGGAAGCGGTGCAAGAATGTGTGTCTGATTTTGTGGGTTTCATCACGTCAGAGGCTTCCGATAAATGCCAACTAGAGAAGCGCAAAACAATCAATGGCGATGATGTCCTTTGCGCAATGAGTACACTGGGTTTTGATAAGTACGTCGAGCCGTTGAAGCATTACCTGGCAACATACCGCGAGACAGTGATGCAGGAAAAGGGGAGGGTGCGAAGAATGGAGATGGAAGCAAAGCTTGATTAGTACAATGTATATATATATATATATATATATACATTATAAATACACCTAAAGTTATGACAGAAGAGAGGATATGATAAAATAAAATATTACATGTATTTCTTTTAATACGTTGTCTATTTTTATTACGTCGCTTTCTTGGCCTATCGTGATTGTTTGCATATTTCAAACATAAGATTCTCGGCAAGATGAATTTGCTCAGGTACTTCAATCTTCAATGTTCAACTGCGCGATATCGATCTCACCCATGTCAGTAATCATAGATCGAGTTTTCTTTTCAATTCAGTCTTTCAGCTGCACCGTGGCGCTGAAAGACGAAGATGAAGGTGACCTTCACCTCATCCGGTAAGTCGACCTTACTATCTACGATAGCACGTACAGAAATAAGGAAAAATAGGTTTGGGCAGATTTGTCACTAAAAGTAGACACCAAAGACAAAGCATAGAATAACATAAACATAAATCATAAATCATACGAGGTGAGGCTAAAAACTTGAAAAATCTTGGGACATTTCAGCTACTTGCGTAGACAGACTGACATGAGAAGAGCCTGCAAACTGTAAACCAGACGTATCCGACGATTTCCTAACAGTTACGAATACCGCTAATTGTCAATACTGTCCCCTCTCTATTGTCGACGACAAAGCGGTTATTAATTTCGTGCATGGCGAAAATAAATATGGCAACATGTTGTGAATCGGGTTCCATACAGCCGGAATATTGGGTAGTAATTCGGTCGTTGTTGGTGCGGGTGGGGATGGTTGGGCCGATGCATCCGATTCCAATGGATTGCGTAGATTTTAAGGTTTGCACCGCTTCGTGTTTACAGTGCATATTACTATAAAGGTTATACTAATGCATGTGTGTACGAGCGAAAGAAACGTTTCTTTCGCCAACATCAAGTTCACCACACGCGAAGTTGATGTTGATGACAGGACTGTTAACAACAAACAAACATCGTTTAGTAAACTATTTATGCTCAGAAACGTCTGACCATATGATATTATTCCGTGCACTACGGAACTATGCAACAATATTACTCCAACAACAGAAACTGAAACGCGCGTTCTGAACACGCATCACAAAGGACGACGACAATGGACGTCTCGACGGTATGTGTGAATCGGCTGAGTAAACTGAAGGAGCAAAGAAAGAGGAGGGTAGCGTTTCGCGTGACGGTGGACAGTGGGGGCTACTTGGGATTTCAATAGGCCTGCCACCTAGAGGACCACGACTCGGCCCTGGCGAAAGGCGAAGACGACATAACTATCTACAAGTTCGGCATTCAACTAATCACGGACAGCATCTGGTTAAACTACTTATCCGGTTCTACGCTAGACTACCATGAAGAGATGATAAGCTCCTCGTTTGGCATAATTAACAACCAGAATTCCGAATCTTCCTGTGGTTGTGGTGTATCCGTTTTACCTAAAAGATAATAATAAAAATTACCGTTTTATTTTATTTTTACCGATAGCCTATTGGTAGTATCGGCGATAGCATCTCATCGCGCAGTGAGGGTCCATGTTCACATCTCGAATAAATGGAAACAAACAACTATTTCCTAACAACCCAAGTTCTTCATCACTGGATAGTCTGACTAGAGCGGATGCCAATCTATGACTGTCGATTTCAATCCACAGCATCAGTCCGGCAGCGTTACTGCCATTCTCAGCGGTTAAGGGCCAACTCTGCCGGATGTTCACCTGTGCGCTGAGCTTTGCACATGCCCAATGAGTTTGGAACGGCCTGCTCAGGAAATCTTCGTGCACTTTCAGTACGTCACCTTTGGCAATGGAAAAACCCTTCGGATAAACGACGCTACCGTTGACTTTGATATGCCCATGGAAGATCCATTGCCTAGCTTTCATCGGAGTCTTAACAAATCCCGTCCTATATAGAAATGAATCAAACCTTACTTCCAATAACCGCATCAATTCCGTGTCTTTAGTCATCCGCTTGGCTCTCGATTTCTATACATAACTTCGAAACTTCCCATCCCGCATCCTACCGTTATATACCTCCATCTTCTGCTTCTCAAATAATTTCACGCTGTACATGTGTCCCGCAATCCCTGTCGTCATCACGGACCGTAGCGCAGCCTCCGAATATATCCCTCGCCGTAACACTCCCACATTCAGCACGTTTCAGCACGTGCGGGGTCCCGGCAGCTGCGCACGAATATGACTCGTTCTCGATCAATGGATCCGTTCCGTCCGCACAGTCTGGTGATGTTTATTTCTTCTTATCGGTGGCCGTTGAGGACGCTGGCGGTTTGCTCTTCAGCGGCCCCAATAAGTTGGACTGATCGAAGACCTGACGGAACGACCGTAATTTGTAATCAACCGGCATGATGATGAAGTGTTTGGTTGTTCGGATCGAATACAATTGGTTTAGGTCAAGAATACATGACATTTGAAACTAATGAGTGAGATGCGATTAGTTTAGCATTACCATCAGTAACATCATTAATGAAAGAAACAGGATTATCATATGAAGATGTAGGAAGATTGTA